>JAPYYZ010006435.1:0-15929 GCA_030522705.1 Eretmocerus eremicus | reverse complement strand
ACGGTTAAATTTTTTTTTCGGAGTCTGTCGAAGTTGGAAACTTATTTTTTTGTCATTTGAAAACGATCTTGGGGTGGCGAAAAAGGATTCAGAAATATTGGGAAATAAGGGACACCCTACTGTAAAGTGATCGACTTTCTTCCCGTGTTGCAGTGCAATGGCACTAGCCGTGAACCATTTTATATAGTTTCTCTCTATTTCTCCTGAAAGATTGGTAGGTAAGGAATGAGAACAATTACAACTATGCAAACATAACCACAGTCCGAAGGAAGTTTCAAATCTCCTGCAAACGTATCTTCAGCTCGCAAGACATTCATGGATGTTTATCAAAATAGTCTTTGAGTATCTGCTCTTCGAGGTTATCAGAGCAATATCATTCCTGACTTTATCTCTGAAGTTACAGGTATACGTCATTTTTTTCAGATCTATTCGCCATTACGTCAGTAATAATAGTGCGTTTCATTCAAATTTGTAAAAATTATACACAAATATGTTTTGATACAATTTCCAAATCAGTTTTCGTCCGTATCATTTACATGCATAACATACAGTAACAGTGAAGATTCGAATAAGTAAACAATATACGTTCTCACTCGTTTTTATAGCAATTGCTCACAATTCCCCCATATATAGATGTCAAATTCACTTGATAAATATTCAATTTTTCAATTCGGATACTCCGTTCTTATCTCTTCAACTCCAGTCAATCCAGAGATAGGATATAGATTACAAAAATCAGAGGTACCGGACCTCATAAAGAGAAATCATTTTGATCAAAAAAATTCAAATCTCATATTCATAGACGGAAGTAAAGACTCTAAGTCAGTTTCAGTAGGATCAAACTACGTATGTCCACAACTCAACTACAAGCTTACGAGAGGCATAAATAAGAACATGTCGCTTCGCTCGTGTCACAAACAGTCCTTCGTACAATGCTACCCGTCCACGTGCGGTGTAATACTATACCTGCATAAAATACTATTCCTCTGGGAAGGGAATCAAGCATAGGATCGTACTCGAGAAAAAACGTGATCTTTTTAATTTTCTTAACAAACGAGGCTCCTGTAAAAATTCTCAAACAGGGTATAGCGAACATGATGAGACCTAGATTTTCAGAACATGTCGTCGGTATCGTTTTCCAGATGCCATATGGTGCCAAAAGTTCCTAGTTCATCAGAGAAATCCGATTTATTCCATCTCGGTATACCTCGATTCCTTCCGGATGAAGCTAAATTTTAGCTCTTCAAATGGCTTTGAATAACGTTTGGACATAGCATTTTGAATGATGTCGATTTTCCATGCTCATTATGCGCTGAGTGGATATTTTTCTACGCAAGAAAACCAGAAAAATGTGACCGATTTGCTCGAACAATTAAGGAGATCATATTCTATCTCGGAATCGACCCAGTGCCCTACTCAAGTTTTACTCAAAAGATGATTTCCAGAACATGGCAAATGCGTATACCAAACAAAAGCTCTAAAAATAACTGACGGCAGTGCACAATATTTGCGAATCACTCAAATCAAGAATATGAATATAATTTTGAAATCCCATCGTTTTGCGTTTTTAGCTCAACATCTCCGATCCAACCAATCAATTAAGACTCGAGTCGTTGATAGCCATCCGGAGTTCGTAATGGCTCCTCCAATTTATCCAAGCGTACGCGCTTGTAAAGACCCGAACGATTTAGCTGCCACTCGCAGAAGCAAAAGCCGTCTCGACACTCGCCTTTCCCCGGGCCTCTCTCCCTCCGAACAAGATCTTTTCTGTCAAGAAATATTCTGCATCTTGAATTACACTCTGATTTATGTATCAGTTGTTCATTGTAATAGCACATCTCTTGGGTTGTGGATTTACTTCCCCCATCGTGAGCTATAAAACAGAGCAAAGTTGACGTTGGTGAAGATTTTTTGAAGATGAATGAATATTTGATTATATTATCAAGCTATCCCTTAAAAGTAGGTTGAAACTTGGAGTTGTATCGATCTTGAAGGACTTACGGAGACTTAGGGACATCCAAATGTCCTGACAAGAACCAAACGATGCGTTAGGACCTCGTTTGCGCTCGATTATTGTACTTTTTATAAAATTCGTAACATGTGATTTCTTACCTAGGAGTTTATCCTGATGAGGTCCACAGAAAAAATGGACGAAACATGGAAATGAATGAGTTTCAACCAAGAGAAACTCACTAGAACTGTATAATTCCCCCTCAGTCCTTAGAGATCGATGAAACTCTAAGTTTCAACTGAAAATAGTGAAAATGCGCGGACGGTACAAGATGTTCACACATTTTTCCCTTACAAATGATGTTTCCCATCAAAATTACGAAGTCGAGTTTTGGAAACAAGGAAAAGTGGACCGTATTTCTTATGCTAAGTTTCTATTTTCTGTCCAAGTATGACCTCAGGTATTACATGAATTTCAAAGTAGTGTGATCTCTCAAATTGGAAAAGTCCGTGACAATGGTTTTTGGGAGAGATTTCAGACATGCAGATAATGACTGACGAAACTCCAAAAATGGACTCACGATAATTTGATTGCGATCCTTCAAATATTAATTTCATCAACAGAACTTCGAGCGGTTCTTCCTGCAACTTATATTTTGCACGGATCTACATTAGACTGAATACAACTATCGATGAACCCAAGAAATCTGTACAAGAATCTCTTCGTAAGCTTCCATCCTATATCTTTCTGCATTTGGAATTTTGAAAATAGTATGAAATCTGAAGCCTTACTCCTGCATTTGCAATGTTGAGAGTTTTGTGGGGGAGAGTGAAGCGAGTTTTGGCATTCTTAATTGTCTGGTCATTTGATTATTGCGACCAGCCACAGGACGCTAATATCAAGTATATCAATAGAATAAGTAAAAAGAGAATTTCCAGAGCCCTGGATCTCGTCGTGGGCAACTTTTTGAAACGATCAGAGTGAAAAGGAAAGACTTTCTGAGCATGCTTCATAAGATCAGGCACACATTTGAACATATTTGCGCGGAATTTTAGGTATCTGAACTTAAATCATGTGATACCGTTTTTCACTGGTCAAAATTATCTTTGTTTAGTCATGAACGAAGTGAAGTGAGAAAATTGAAGGAGATAAATATTTGTGATGGCAAGGATAATGCATTGTTACGATAGTAACGAGGATTTATCACAAAATTCTTCTAAAAATATCGCATAGAACAAAAAAATGTAATGACTCAATAGCAGATATCTTTCTTTGACAATCCGCGATCAATTTTGGTCAGTGATAGATCGGTTTCAGCTTGATCCTCTCTGCATCAAATCATTCAATACTGAAATCATATGATTGATCTTAATGAAAATCCGTCATATGTAAGCATTGTCTTTGAGGTAATTCACGCAGTAAGAGAGAAACAGGTAGCTGAATGTAAGAGGGACGCCAAAGAGTATTTTAGAAATTGAATATCTTTTGAGTGAAACCACCAATCTTGATAAAACTTGACATGGATGCTCTCAAGACTATGAACTTCAGGAATAATTCATCTTTCAAATTTTTGCTCCGTTTATTTATTGATGCGATTATTGTAAAATGAGATATCCTAGAAACCAGATTGACAATTTTTACGCAATTTCACAGGGATTCTCCTCTCATAACGGCTCATCAATACGAATTTTTTCAGATTTTTCCATTGTTCTGTTTTTGTGATATTTAAGGCAAAGACTGGGATCCCTATCTTTCCCGTGTGAATTGTCAAGACTTGGAGGATTAATATCTCAGAATCTAGGTTCAAGACCCTCCTGAAATTTCGATATATTCTTCAAACCCATACAATCTTGCAGTATTCAAAATTTTAGCGATTTCTATTGTTAGGAAAAATACCGCCTTAACCACCTTAAACAAGAAGAATATTCAGACTGAAGAATTCGTTGAAAATAACGACCATTTGTTAGTCCCATGTGAAGAACGAGTCCCCCGTGCAAGACTTCAGACCAAATTTGATTCCAAAACGTTCGTTACAATTGAAGATGCTTACATATGTCCTGGGATTCAGATTTCCATATTTTGCAGACGATAAAAAAAGATGGCTTGAAGATGTGCAGCTCATTGCCCGACTTTATCATCAATTTCCTTTTTAATCCCACCTGCTGTACATCTCTGCCTCTAGTCTATGATAATAAACTCTGATCGCGCTGTCTCGGTGATTCTCCATGGAATGTGTAATAATGCATAAAAAAATCAACAGTGCTTTGTGCGATAGTCTCATAGCCAAATATTGACCGCTTTCAATTTATTTGTCCAAATACGCCCCCCTCCCCCCCACAAGAACTCTATCAATTAAATTTAACCTCTGCTCTAGATGACTTTTACTAATAATGGCTCAAAAGCTTTGTTTTTTCCTATAATTTTTTACCATAAAGTGGCAATTGAAACACTGTGCCGTTACGAGCGCTATGTGAATTCTTTCATCTGCAAAAATACCCCAAACAGTATTCATTCCAAACAGTATTTTCACTGTAGAAAGATGTTATGGCATTATTACTTACAAAGTACACCATATGCGAGTAATAAAATTCGGCCATAAAAAACGATTGCATGTGTTCTAGGTTTGCTCCTAGTCATTCTCGCTTCATTCACCCCTAATTATTGTGACAATTGAGATATTCTGAGGGTTGATTATTTTTTCAACATTGTACCCAATTCAGGTATGAATCTGTTGCTTCCTTGCTGAAGGGAATCGGATGCAAATGTCATGCTTCACGACTAAATTAATTTTGTTCTCGGATAAAAATAAATTTATCTTCAGTATCCAATACTTTTCTGTTTATCTTGTAGATCCTTACCAAAATTCATATTTTAACATAAAAGGCAGGTTTTATTCGTTCACTGACAGGCGATGAGAAAAATTTACTGTAAAAGTCCTGAAAATTTTGCTCTTGAGCAGGTGATGGAAAAATTTTGATCTTCGTGAAATTTTTCACAGAGTTCTTGTGAGTTACGATACGAAACTAATAATTTGAAGGGTATGGCAATAGATCGATGTACTTTAACAGAAATCTTTATGTCAGAGTTCAATATTCACAATTTTGGATAAAAATTGATCATACTCACATTGTCCATTGCCAGCATAAGAACCCAAGAATAACAATGCAAGACTTAGAAGAGATAAATGGAAATTCATGTCTTTGTATGTATTCTGTGCCGATTTGATTCAGATGTTGAGAGCGAGTAAAATGACCAAAGGTTTTCCGGAAGACTTAAATACGTGAAGGAATGATTCAAAGATCCATAAATCAACATTCATTATTTTTATCGCGTCACTTATTTGCATAACTTCGGAATAGCTTAATAAGTTGGTGAAATCATTCCACTTCATGAGAATAAATATGGATTAATTAAGAAAAAAAGAAGCCTCCATTAATTGCTATTGGCATTAATAGCTAACACAAAGAATTGTGGAAATCCCAATTTCCCGTGTTACTACAAACAATGATATGGTATTGATTAGGAAACAATATGGATTTCACGAGTACAATCTTCAATTAGCGAGAGCAATGACGTCGAAATCGTGTTCAAACAGGATACTGAAGAAGTTTTAGAGCTCTTTTGTCGAGGAAAATGACTTTGATAATCAGCACCTCCACCCCCGGGAGAATCCAATGATAGATATGCCGATAGCGTCTTTCACTTCATCGTATTCTGAATGAAATTACTAACAAGGAGAGGGTTTGACCTCCGAAAGTTCAGTCTTATTGGACATTTTTTTACACATTTCTTGAACTGAAAAAAGAAACATGTATTTCTTGTTCAGTCCAGTGGGCCTCCTCTCCAAAGATACAGAGAGGAATATTAACATTGCCTTTGTAGACCCATGTTAAGAAATTGTGTACATAGGTATACTTACAATGCTAAACTTTCTGTCTGTACCTTTGGAGGCAAAGCCCATTGGACTTAACAAAAAAATACGGGTATCTTTTTTTGGTTCAAAGAATGTGTAAGAAAATTTTCAGCAAGATTGAGCTCCCGGAGGTCGAACCCTTTCCTTGTAAGTTTTTCGAAACTGTACAAATAAGAATGAATATCCCCCAGAAATCATACGGTTTTGTAATCCCAAGCTATTATTAGTCTGCAGGATATAGTTCTAAGTCATTCCACGATTTTGAAAATAGATCTCTATATATTTCATAGATCTATATATAGTTGATCCCATTGAAACTGAACAATAGGCTGTCCGAAAATTATTCCCAGCCCAGTATTCTTCTATGGTGTTGTCTTTCGAAAAGTAAACAGCATTATTTTCGGCCAGAAAAATTCTTCTCCTCTTGGCTCCAGACGATAATAAGTCACCAAAATGTCCGTATCGTAGCGAAAAAACTGGCCCTGAAAACGATGTTTGTACCGCGGCTAAAAAGTTGTTGAATCCAACTTGATGAAGAAGTCTACGATAATTTTTTCCTGGTCACTCTCATCGTGAAAACGTGTCCTGTATTCAGAAAAGCCGATACGTTTGCCGCAAAAATTCTGAATTCACTTCTTGTAGCAATTTTCTATATTGAAAAATATGCATGAATCGCCCACAAAAAAATTATTCTCCCGAATGCTAATGATGACGGATCGACTTTTTCAAATATAGGACACTTTTTGACGATGAAATTAGCCAGGACAAAAGTTTGTTAGACATCTTGATGGGGTTGTATTTGTATGGACATCGTATTCCACGATCAATTTTTGCTCACGGTATTATAGACATTTTAGCTGTACATGGCCATCTTGAGCCAAGAGGAGATGCATTTTTCTGGGCAAAAGTAATCTGCCACTCACTGTTTGACAGATTACACCATAGAGGAATGTTGGGCAAGAAATATTTTTCTATTTTCGGTGTATACTAGCTCTGAGCAGCCCATCATACAGTTTCAACGGAACCAACCATATACAGATCAACATCATTCATGTAAGAACGTCTGATGCAGCGACCAAGAAATTTAAAGCAAGTATTGCAAAGTAAGTAAATCAATCACTCGCTTGGTTGAATAAAGGAGAAATACTGATGAGCAACTAGGTTTGTCATATAACTCGGAATCAATCATCATCACAGACTTTGATCAAAATGTTGCGCAATTTGAATTGTGCGGTATCCTGTTACTAAACTTAGCTCAAAGCATTAACCTGGTCCACTTTCGAAATTGCGTATGCAATCATGAGAACATCCTGCAATCCAATTAGAACCAGTCTCGTTTGGAATCAGATCATGATTGCAAGAGATAAAAAAAATGACTAAAAAGCATTCGCAAGAAATCAGGAGAATTCAAAAAAATTTTAAAATAGAAAATATTCTTGTAATACAAGATATTATTAATCTATATTCTTTAACGTCCTGCAGAAGTATTCAAGAGAACCAATCTTTGGAATCAATGCAAATCCTTTGGAATACAAAATTTTCGAGAGTAAGAGGGACATTCTTCGCCCTTCTACACCTGAAACCACCATTGCACCATGACGTGAATTCAGAAATCCCGTGGTTAAAAAATTATAATTGTCTCTTGACGACACGACCGTTTCGGACCATGCCTCGCTTTGATCTGGAGACGAGATGTTCCAATAAGAGAGACGAGCATGAGCACAAAGTGCAAATGTAAGATTTACTTTTAAATCGAATTTTTACAATCTTTACGATGTGTCGTCGCAACCAAAAGGCTCGACTAGGTTCACGATCAAATTCAATAACTAATGGAAATTCCACGCGTTTTACTCTTAGAAGATGGCGTGCTATTCGATAAGCTCGTAATTATCAACAAGTATGTAACTATACCTTCATAGGATATGGTACTGAATCGTGGAACATTAATGTATGGTGAAAAATTAATCAATCCAGAGTATTTTGGTGGCAATTTTACGATTCTCATTTGGTCGGTACTACTATAATTTGAACATTCGTAGTCAATGAATCAAGTATGATTGTAACGCGTGGTCTTTTCATTTTGGAAAAAACGTTTTGAGGGGTCCGAATAATTATTACCAATTAGTGTAAAATGAGCGCAAGAAATTGCCATTTAGACATTTTTTTGATCTGAGATTATCAGCTCAATCTCTATAATAATGAGGTCAGTGAATTTTCGTACGACTTGCAAGGCAATAATCGTTATCGATTTTGAGAGTAATTTTTCCTCCTTTACAATATACGTAAGTAGAAAATCTCGCAGGATTGGAAGATAGCTTCTTGAATTACTCAAAAAATAACGAACATAAGTATTTACTCCGCGTCAACGAATTCTTCCCGAACGCGAGTGAAGAAGTTGCCTCATTATGACGTCACTTCCGTCAGTGCGAATAAGGTTAGATTTGCAGGGAGGCGGGGGAAAGCGGCTGGTGATAAGATCAGATGATAATTTAGAATTTTTCTAACGGGTGAGTTTGACTCATGGATTAATATTTGCGGAATTCGACGGAGAATTTCTATTTGCGACGAGTTTCCTCGCTGTTGCCGGCTTGGATGAATCAAATTGCGGATAGGGATACTTTATTTTAAAAATCTGGATAATGAACCTATATTTGAAAACCGAGTTTCTGGTCTGAACGAAAATGAGGATGATTCTGAGCGATGAATATTTGGACATGTTGAAGACTATAAAGGACAGTTCCGATAGTTAATTCCAACCATCAACAATGGCATGCAAATTAAACTGCCAAATTCCAAAATTTGATGAAATGGATGAATTTCGCAAGTTTTGGAACTGAAACGTTTCTACCAAAAAGACTCATGATTCAAAGAACTAGAGTTAAAAAATGATGACGATTGTTTGTCCTCCCTTCGATTTGAATGATTATGATGCAGAAATGGCCAAGAAATTGTAAGCTGCATCTGCTTGAGGTCAAAATGCACAAGGGAGGACGGAAAAAATTTCGATATGGGCACCTTTGGACAAGCGTAATATATTCCCTGGTGACGAATTTCATTACTATCTGGCATAACATTCAGAGCTTGCGTGGGCGTGACGTGCATTATTAGAGTTCAACACTGTCTATATCTCGCAGATGCAAACATTTACGTGGGCCTCGGAGGAGTGCTGAGAATCATCCTCATTTTCGTTCAGACGAGGGACTCTGTTTTCAATTAAAGGTTCAGTAACCAGATTTTCCATGTAAATCGCATCACTATCCGTCATTTTATTTATTCAATCCGGCAACAGCGAGAAAACTCGTGTTTGCACCGAAAATATATTGCCCGACGTCGTCGAGACACTTTATTTATAAGTATTCATCGCGAGACATGGATTTGCACTATACATTTTTCAATTCACGATTTCGACCAAGGTTATATGCCTGTGCTTTCTGGCATCAAGATTCAAGCAAGATGAGAGATAGATTACGAAAATAACAATGATTGCGATTCACTTCATGTGGATGAAATGTCTGCGCACCTCTCTTATCTCAAAAGAATTCCACAGAAAAAATAGATAATCATGAAGTCCCTTGGTTGGAATACGATTCTATCGTTCAATTATCGTTCGAACGAAGCCAGTATCTAATGACTGTTTCTGAACCAAAGTAAATATAATACTTTACACTTCCCTCCGCCAATGGTTCGGATTAGATGATAATAAACAGTTGAATGTGTACGTGTAGCGATTCTTTTGACTACTAAAAAAAACTAGCTGTTCAATATTATTTCGTTCCACGATGGTCCCTTTTGTCACTCAATATCTCAGAGGAATCACGATGCCGTGCGATTATTTAGGTAATATACGAGAAACAATTATTAGGATTCCGGAAATCGAGCCGAATCTCAAGAAAACCATACGTTCATATTTCCTCGGAAAAGCATAAATTGTCCCAAGCACGAAACCCGTAAGATTGAGAGAGAATGAAATCCAAAGATATAAAAATGTTGCATCATGCTAATTTTCCGAGTTTGCACGTGGCTTGCATAAACAACACGTGAAAATAAAGAAGCGTGGTCGGATTCATTCATGAGCCATGTCGTCCTTTGAATTCTCTTCTATGAAAGCGTATTACATAACGAAATTATACTCTTTCAGAGTCTTGTAAGAACATTATTTATGGGAAGTCGGGGACCCTCGCGGTCTGCTCTTATGATATGATATTGAATGCGAGCTGGAGAAGAAATCTGATGATATAGGGGAAAGATCAGGGTACCTAATCGCCTAGAAATCACGAAGAACGAATGTGAAGCGCATCCAAAAACAGCTTACAAAAAAAGCTGAAATCTTACTTATATCTATCTTGATAAGTCATTTCTCAATTTGTGGTCGAGAATATTAAAAAAAAAAAAAGACGAAGGAAATTTATCTACGAAAAGTTAGGCGATGTACTGAGGATATTTGTTGAGTACTATAGCCATGCAAAAATCAATTCCGTCTTCGCTATCAAAGATCCACGTAGTACTGATGTGATGACGAGAGTATATAAGGACAGGACCGTAAAGCTGACAAAAAAAATTATGCTCTAAATGCATAAAAAAATGGCCATTAGATAGGGCTAGAATAGCCCACTCCAAACAATTGTACCTTTGGAACTGCCCAGGCCTGCGATTAGCATAAACAATCGATAAACATTGTCCAAAAGGGAGCCCGATTCCAGGACTCGTCTTGAGCTCATACCTATCTCGGGGTAGTCGCGGGGACTCGGGGTGGGTAGTTCGCTCCAAAACGGCGGAGCATTCATTTCCCATGAGATTTTATGTAAAATAACTGCAGTTACGTACTCACATGAACTGAATCGTAAATCTTCCAATCATGCTACCAATTACAAACTTGGCTGTGTTCTTGACTCCCAACGCATCATAAACGCAACCACTGAAACTACACTTATTAGAACTATGTAAACAAAGTGCAGTATATGAATTTTGGCTAACGAGCGATTGCCTAATATTATTATCCAACCTTTGCGTTTTCGTAATACCACTATTTGAGTATCAACGACTAGAGATCTACAGCAAGCAGATATATTTGCAATATACTTTTTGCACAGCATGCTATCCTCATTGAATGTACGGCCGAACTCTGTTTGAGCAGACGGTAGTTTCCGATGCAAAATCGCGTAATCGATGATCAGCTGCCGAGAGCAGACGACAAACGTGTCGCGCAGTTTGACATCGCCGGACAATAACACGCTCCATCGCCGGCTTGTTTTGGACCGCAAAAATGAAGAATGTGACCAAAATTACGGCGATCTTTGCAACGAAATCAGTTACCCGACTCAACCAAATTCGATGTCTCTCCCAGGTAGCTCCCAAACAGAGAGAACATGCAGACAACAAGATGCAAGCATGGCAAATACACTCCTACGGTGGGCTGGACGAGCTCAAACTGTCCAAAGCTAAGATCCCTCTGATATCCAGCCCGAGTGATGTTCTCATTCAGGTTGAGGCTTCTAGCGTAAATCCTATTGATGTCGCAATGATACGTAAGTTGAGACTTTTGCACTAATCAGGACTGTCATGAACTAGAACCATCAATTTTTGCAAGTTTGAACCATCTAATTTGCTCTTGATTTGCAACAGGAGGATATGGGTCTACAGTACTGAACGTTCTGCGACAAATCAAAAGCTGTAACAGTAGGCCGTACAGTGACATTGAGTTTCCTTTGACGCTGGGCAGAGATTTCACTGGGGTTGTCGTTGCCAAAGGACACGGCGTTGATAAGTTCAATGTTGGAGATGAAGTATGGGGTGTAGTACCTGTCCAGCAGCAAGGCTGCCATGCAGACCATGTCATGGTCAGCAGTTGTCTGGTAAGATCGTTACTTTGCTTATTTTATCTTCAATACCATTGCTGAATATAAGTCTGACCCCAACAGGTGAATAAGCGCCCTTCAAACTTATCTCACATAGAAGCAGCCAGTATACTGTATGCTGGTCTTACTGCCTGGTCAGCTTTGTGGTACACAGGTGGATTATGTTATAAGACAGCTCTACCAACGCAAACGAATAAACGAGTTCTAGTTTTAGGAGGTTCTGGAGGAGTTGGAACTCTGGCTATACAGCTTCTAAAAGCCTGGAAGATGCAGGTAATCCTCAGAGTACATTCAAATATCTTTTAACCATTTGAGATATGTATAGTTGATTAGATGTATGAATCTGACGAGTGTAGGTAGTCACAACATGCAGCACAGACGCTGTTGACATGCTACAAGATTTGGGAGCAGACCTAGTCATTGACTATAAGGGGGATGACACTGATTCAAGAGTGATAACAGAGGGACCGTAAGTGACTTCATCATGTTTCCCCCACACATAATCTTCTAAATCCCTTCTCTTACAAAATTGTGGTATTTGTGTTCATTTGTTACCTTTCAGGTACAGTATTATATTAGACTGCTGTAATCAGGGTCCTGATGCTGTCAAGTCAAAGGGTTACCCTCACTGCACATATATAACTTTGAATTCACCACTTCTGAGGAATGTAGATGAGAATGGATTGATTCTTGGTACTGTCAAGAATTTTGGTGATCTAATCAAACAAAACATTCCAACCAATGAGAAACTGAGTTTTGTGAAGTGGGGTTTCTTTGCTCCTTCCCCAACAGGAATAGAAGTGATCCAAGATTTGGTTGAACGCAAACAGGTAAAATGAGAGTATTCCTTGCAAAGCATATCGGTATTTTTTGTTTTGAGTCTCAAAATTCTCACTGATTCTTTGCAGATAGTTCCAGTTGTGCAGGAAGTTTTCCCTTTTGAAGGGTTGCCTCAAGCTTATGAGAGAGTGAGTGAGGGTCACCTTAGGGGCAAGATAGTTATTGATATGAGGTGAATATCCTGAAAAATAAATCCTAGTCAGATATGCTTTACTCCAGTCCAATATTCTTGTTGACACTTTGTACAAAAATTAAGATATATACAGTACATGTTTATTTTGTATTTAGCAATAATTTGACCGGAATTATGATCATCGAGATTTATTCAATGAATGTGACTGTTCTAGAAGCGCAGGTGATGAACCTAAGCCATATCCAACTCGATCCCTAACTTCTAACCAATTTGGCGTGGCTAGAACTTCTGCTTTCTTAGCTCCTATCTGTAAGACTTGTTGCAAATAATCTGGTTCGTTTAAATACTCTTCAATTCTCTTCCTAATTGGTTCTATCTTGTCAATAATTACATCCGCCAGAAGCAACTTGTATCTAAATGTAGAAGATCACCAAGTTTGTAATAGATATAAAAACAAATGAATTGATTGAAGACATTAGTTTCACTCACTTTCCTGTATCTAAATCTTTCACCTCCTCACATATCTCTCCTGGAGACTTTCCAGTAATCAGCGAGTGAATGTTTAACAAATTAGAAACTCCAGGTCGCTCTTGAGGATCATAGGTAACTGCAGATGTAAAATCTGTTACAGATTTCTTCACTTTATTGAGTATGACATCAGGGCTGTCTGTCAAATCCAAACGACTTTTAATATCTGGGCTTGATTTTGACATCTTTTCAGTTGGATCCCTCAATGACTTGATCCTACCAGCATTTTCTAAAAAAGGGAACACCAAACATATTTAGTTTACATGTAAAAAAATTCAATAGGGTGCTTCTGCAATACAGGCTTGTCTATAATTATCTGACAAACTTACCATTTATTATCGCTTCAGGCATAGGAAATGTTTCACCATAAGTTGTATTGAATTTTTGAGATAAATGCTGAGCTAACTGTATATGCTGCAACTGATCTTCGCCGACGGGAACATGTGTGGCTCTACAATTGATACGCTCAACATTAAATTTGATGATCATAAATTTTTTATCAAGAACCATAAATAAAATAGATGCTATAGGTATGAAAAGAAAACATTCTTTCCAGCTCACTCACTTGTATAATAATATATCAGCTGTCTGAAGAACAGGATAAATATACAGGCCCAGAGGAACATCTTTCAATTTTTCACTCTTCTCTTTGAATTGTGGTTGATGAGCTAGTCTGGGCATGGTTACTAGACAAGAAATTATCCAACTAAGCTCAGCATGCATTGGTACCATTGATTGTTGGAACAGCAAGCTTTTCTCTGGGTCGATCCCACATGCTAACAGTGTAGCAGTGACTTTCAGAATATTTTGGCTAAGCTCTTTTGGGTTCTGTGACGAAATCAAAGCATTTAGTGAGATTTTGATCTTTCCTCTAAAAATGTAGAGTTCACCAATGAACATACGTAAGGTAAGGTAATAGAATGCATATCTACAATACTCCAAACTACATCTTCTCCACTATTCTGTAGGTCGACCCAAGTCTGAATTGCACCCAAATAATTTCCCAAGTGTACCGTACCAGTAGGCTGGATGCCTGAGAAAATTCTCTTGGGGTAGACTTTCCGAGGTTTCTGGAAACGTGTTGAGACATGAGTTAAGGGATGAAGGCGTTTATTTGACATCATTATGAGCTAAATACCTTGGCATAAGATCTGGTGGGAATTTGAATTCTGATTTGATCAAGAAGCATCTTGAACTGAGTCGGGCAGCAATGACTCAAATGAAGGAAGTTTCGGAACATGGTTATATATTATAACAAACTAAAGAAATCTTATGATAAACAATCAACACGAAACATAATTGCTATGAGCAATAAAATAAATGCATTCGAGCTTTGCTCGGGGGGTTATCTATCACACGAGCCGACGAGCGGCTAATAGCAGAAGACGCGGATGTTCCGATGTTCGTCTGCTTCAGTTTTGAAATTGCGCGGCACCGGCAGTATCGGCATGTGGCACGCGGCATGATGTTTTGATCAGGAGCGAGTACAGTTGCCGTTTCAGAAGAAAGTCTGGTTATAATTATATTCCAGTGTGTCAGACTCAATTCATAGATTTCATGCGATGAAAACCTTATGAAGATCCAAAAACATCCATATTTTCCGAGATATTTTCAATGTGCTAAACGGATACTTCCACGCGTGGGTCTTTAGGTAATTCTGTCGTGACTGTAAAGCTTTTGGTAGAACATTGTTCATAGCGAGTCCAATGAAAAAAGTCATTTCACACCTTGCTGCTGAAAAAAAATTTCCTGGGATCGCATGCATGGGGCCTCGTCGGACTTGGATCTGGGAAAATTCTGAGCAAAAATATTGTTTGAGACCCTGTTGTTTGAATATTCTGAGCGCCGAGCTACATCGTTGCACAGAATATCATGAGCACCGTGTCTCGGGGTATGTTTTGGTTCCTAATTCTTCCAAACCCTAGTTCCACGAGGTCGCGTCGCATGAGATCCGCTGCATGGGATCCCAGAAAATTTTTTTTCAGCAGCCCGGCAATCTCTGCATCTTTTATTGATGAAGAGGGAAAAAATCATTTAAAGAATCACATTACAATGAGCTGGGACAGTTACATCTAAGTGAACTAGTTTCGATCGGCAGAGATGCCAAATTGGCATTGCCAATATCTGTAATTTGAAATCTAGGTATAGGGTGGATTTACGATTGATGAGCTTCATTTTGTGAGAAGATATTTTATGTCGAAAAATTGTTGACCTATTATACATTCTCTTCGGCAATACCTATCCTCACAAGTCGAAGTATAGGAATCTTTAAGTTAGATAGGTATCTATATTGAATTCACTCACAATTAATCTTCTCAAGTCTTCATACAGCTACTTAAATCCGCGTGAAAAGACCCGAAAACACAATCACGGCGGAATCACCCATATAGGATATAAATATGATACCGTTAATGTAGTACGTACACATGTGTTGATACTGACTGTTCAAATTCAATGATGAAAGCGCCCATCAACCTAAGCTGATGGGTAAGAGGCGTTTGACCGTTAGTTATCATCGAGGATCGTGATGTTATAGAAGCTCATCCGATCAGTGAACGTGACAAAAATGAGTGCAACTGAGTCTTTTGTAAATTCGGAATTAATACCCACATTGCAAAACGTCCGAATTTCCGATCCCGCCGAAAGTGCAACGGATCGAAAAGAGCCCGATGATCGTAGATCGAAGTGAGTATCAGTATAATAGGAATA
>JAPYYZ010006434.1:897-11457 GCA_030522705.1 Eretmocerus eremicus | reverse complement strand
GAGATTGGTCGAACCGTTCCAAAGTTATGAGCAAAATACGAGGACAGTTTTCGTTTTTCCAATCATTTGAAATTATTAGGTTAAATCACCAATATAGGCTTAGCAATAGCAAAAAAAAATTTTCCGGCCCAGAAAAAATTGCTTAAATCCTCTTTCAACATCCCGAACCGGAAAAAAATGCTTCGGGAATTTTTAAAAAATAGCTGCAGAAAAGTTCTAAATTTGGCGTGGAACCCCTCAGCTATGGACATTAGCATTGCTAGTAAACCTAGATATGTGGCCTTTCAATACGGACCTATATGGGCAACGCTAATGTCCATAGCTGTATCTCGGAACAGAGAGGATATTAGCATAAACCTTGTGGGATATCTTCATTTCTCACCGAAACAAGATGATTCCCAGAGTTTTGAGTAAATCCGTGATCCACAAAGTTGGTCCTCTACTTGTAAGTATTGATCAGGCCATATAAGCCACTTCGTATATCTCTTCATTCATATATATTTACATGTTTCCGAATTCAATGGCTGTTTGATCAATTGATCCCAGTGAACCCTGATTTCCTGATCCCTAGTGAATTTTTCGGTTACAACCACTCATCCTAGGACCAAAATTCATAACGATTGCTATAATTGGTATGATGGAGAAGTATGCCCTCCAGCTCTTCCCAAATCCTGTAACGAGTATCTCCGATTTGATGATCCCTATCAACAAAATCCTTTCAGCGTGGCATTTGAGATATGGTCTCGGAACCTTCCATTTCGTCTTTTGCAGAGCCTTTTCGGAGCCTCCTTGATTGATTTTTGAATGACAATAGGTGGCTAGACTCCACGCCATCGTCCATGATTTCTTAGACCTATTCTTATATTTTTCTGAGATATTTTTCTACTTCATATAGCTATCACCACTCCTACATGGAGTGGAGAAGTGATGAAAGTATGTTTTACATAGGGAAGATCTTCAAACGTCACTCCCAAAGTTCCAGCTTCTGCAAAATTCTCAATGACTTCCGGAACCTCGGAAAACTTCAGAACACGTTTCTCTCACGAAAATCATTCGGGAAGGAATTCGCGATCCATCATATTGTTAATTTTGGATCATTTCACATCAGGAACTTTCCTAGAAATCACTTCTTGGGGGGGGGGGCATAGTCAATGTGACAGAAAACCTTCCCAAAGTCTCTTCCGGATTCAAGCAACAGGGTCTACTCTGCACATGCGACTCTTTGTTCAGCTTTGGGAGTGGAGGACCCTTCCTATAAGCCCACGAAGCTTGAGAAACATTGTATGTTTACTGTCCGGGCACCAAGTGAAGATACATCCAACTTACCGACTATCTTCCAAATTATCTATCTGACGAAAGCTGACAGGATGATCCATAGAGTTCCATCTCGATAAGGTTCTTTTCCAGCACATTAGATTGTTGGTATTGTCATATAATAAGATAAGACTGTCCCAACCCTTATACTGGATCACATGGTCATGGAGCTGAGAGACAGAGCAGGATATTCCATTTAGATTCGGATGATGATGAACCCCATCCCCTTTTCAAAACGGATCTACGGTTGTAGCATCATGATAATTATCAATAAATCAGAGAACGGGCACGGATCAGAGGTCTTGATGAGCTGCATTTGGTTTGATTCGATGGTCAGAGAGTGTGGGAGGGGATAGATATACTAATGAGTAATGAACAACAAAGATGACGGGGTGACATTACTCGGTCTTCCATGAGGACAAACTATTATTGCTCTGGGCGCATTCCCACTGCGTGTGACTCACGCATGCCTTGGATTCATTTCACGTGATTACTGTGCAGTATTGAAACCAGGATTTTCTCTCATACATCCCGAGTCCGATAAATTTTCTGAACCCATCGGGGGATGACCAATAGGGCAGTTCTTGGGATAACTGTATATAACTCCTCGGCCCTGGCGGGCTCATGTTTACACAGCGAATCTGCTGAAAGCACGAGTCATTTCGACGAGCGTAATTTTCAAAGCTCCTTGTATTTGAGGGCGGATCGAGGGATTTTGATACAAGGTTTCTCATGACAGATGGGGGATATGGGGGGACTTTGATTCTACGCTTGATGTCAGTGCGTTTCGCTTCTCTTTGCGAGATGTGGCTTGTCAGAGAGACGGAAGATTCTGTCAATTCTCCGACGCACTGGCCTAAGGCACTCTCAGGCAATACATACATCGTCCGGTCACTACCTCTCCCTCCATGGGCACACTCGTGACGAAAGAGGTAGCCGTATACTAATACTATTCAGACAAACCAATATTGTTCATCTCTCAGGGTCACCAGACTAATATATATGAGGAGTCATTGTGGATCATCGAGCTTGTATATACTAACAAGGTGGCACTACACCCTCCGAGTCACCAAATCTGACCAAAATTTTTCCACAGGCTTGTACTACCTAGAATATGGAGAATCCCAAGTATTGCTGACAAATGCGCACTCTGTACAGAGTTAGGAGATGATCAAGTATCCCATTTTCCATGAGTTTTGGCTATTTTCACCCATAATAGGCTTCTATTGTATCATCAGTTAATCTCGCTCGACCAAACTCCCCATTGGTGCTGCTAACCTTTCTTGACATTTGGAGTACATAAAATCTGATTAATCCAGAGCTAGAGGATATTGCCTCCAATACCCCTGTCCAGCGATCATCTCGAATCCAGAACATTGCCAATGGAAACTAACTCCGACGTCAATCAATATTCCAACTCACCCTTGGGAATGACCTGAATGCTTCATCAACCGGCATGATAATAGACGAATTCGCTCCTAATATATCATATAATGATCTGCCAACGACATTGTAACAACAAAATCTGGCATTAAATTAGGAACTGGGAGTCAATGCCGGCAATTTTCATGGAAAGTCACCGCAGCGATCTCTCACAAATCTCTCACTTGTGTTGACACTATATGAACTGACATCCCATTTCTGGGAGTATATACACAGCTGGTGGCCCATTTCTTGTATATATTCTCATTGCATGATCATAGGTTCTACTCGTCTGAGGCAGGAAAAGATTCGGAATCCAAATCAGAGTTGAGATCATGGACTGAATTGATGTCACGGGTGAGATCAGCAATGGGCCACATTCTCGAGCTCCCATTGCTTGTTCTCACTCGCTGTCTCGATTCTCACAGATTCTTGGGTTCTGATGATGGGGAAACCAGCTTTGTAGGAGAAAGTCATTACCTCTTCCATTCATGCATTCTACCAATCTTCCATGATCATGCTGAAACCTGAAACACAAGAATAGAAATCCATGCAAAGTATCTGAAGCCCTAGTACAACGGAATTCATCAAGATTCCATGATGAGATACTGTCAATACTCATCTGAATATGAACATAGAAGATGCTGTTCTCAATACTTGTGATAAGAGAGAATGCTGCCAAGTACTGCCTCAACAATATCTGACAGCAGCTGGTGAGCCTGTCTAGCCGTACTTCATGGAAGTTGTGGGAGAAGAGTGATTAGAGGAAATCTGAGGAAATCAGTGTCGATGGATCTGGATTCCCTCCACCTAAATCTAATATTTGCTCATTCTCTTGCATTTTGGTTGATTCATGAAAGTTCTCGATCTTTATCATACTTCAACAAGCGATATCTCGGCGTAAGATTTCCTCTCCGCGTCGAGGGGCATTTCAGATAATTCCTCCAGTTTCAAGTTGATTCCCTCGACCTCTAGGATGGATCGCATCTGAATTGTTAATGAGTAGCCACGTTAAAACACGTCGAGCCCTCGCAAAGCCTGGAAAAAAACATGGATGCGCGCGCATGCGCGGTGTACACGCCATTCGCTGAGGAAGGCTCAAATTGATATGTTTTCAATCGACTACAAACTTGTGTACGGTTCAGACTTGATTCAATCTGAGGGTCGAGGAACTAGTTCAGAACTGAAGGGATCATTTGGGATGCCTCTAAACGTGGGGGGAAAATCTCGCGCCGAGATATCGCTAGGCGAAGTATGATGGAGATCAACAACTTCCTATCAATGAACAAAAATGCGAGGCAATAAGCAAATATGAGAACCAGGTGGAGGAAACCCAGATCCATCGACACTGATTCTCTCAGATTCCCTCTAATCACTCTTCTTCCACAACTTCTATGAGGTGCAACTAGACAGGCTCACCAGTTGCTGTCAGATATTGCTGAGGCAGTACTTGACAACATTCTTCCTCATCACAAGTATTGAAACCAACATCTTCCATGTTCATATTCAGATGAGTATTGACAGTATTCTATGATGGAATCTTGATGAATTCCGTTGTACTAGAGCTTCAGATACTTCGCATGGATTTCTATTTTCCTGTTTCAGGTTTCAGCATGATAATCCGAGATTGGCAGGATTGATGAATGGAAGGGGTAATGACTTCCTCCTACATGGCTAGTTCCCCCATCATCAGAACCTGAGAATCTGTGAGAGTCGACCCAAGCAGTAAGAACAAGCAATGGGAGCTCAGGAATGTGGCCCATTGCCTATCTCACCCGTTACATCAATTCAGTTCATGATCTCATCACTGGTTTGGATTCCGAATCTGTTCCTGCCCCAGACTAGTGGAGCCTGTGATTATGCGCTAAGAATATATATGAGGAATAAGCCACCGGCTGCGTACAAACTCCCAGAAATGGGATGTCAGTCCGTATAGTGTCAACACAAGTGAGAAATTTGTGAGAGATTGCTGCGGCGAGTTTTCATGAAAATTGCCGGCATAGACTCCCAGTTTCTGATATTATGCTGGAATCTCTCGTTACAATGTCGTTGGCAGATCATCTTATGATATATTAGGAGCGAATTCGTCTATTATCATGCCGGTTGATGAAGCATCCAGGTCATTCCCGAGGGTGAGTTGGAATATTGATTGACGTCAGAGTAAGTTTCCATCGGTAATAGTTTGGATTCGAGATGATCGCTGGACAGGGGTATTGGGGGCGATATCCTCTAGCTCTGAATCAATCAGATTCCATGTACTCCAAATGTGAAGAGAGGTTAGCAGCACCAATGGGGAGTTTGGTCGAGCGAGATCGAGTGATGATACAATAGAAGCCTATTGTGGGTGAGAATATCCAAAATCCATGGAAAATGGAATACTTGATCATTTCCTAGCTCTGTACAGAGTGCGCATTTGTCAGCAATACTTGGAATTCCTCGTATTCTAGGTAGTGCAAACCTGTAGAAAAATTTTGGTCAGGTTTGGTGACCCGAAGGGTGTGGTGCCCCCTTCTAGATATTGATCCAGCCATATTAGCCACTTTTGTACATCTTCTCATCAATATGACGCGCGCAAGACCATCGCGCTCCGAGCGAAAGATTATGAACAACTCGAAAATGAATGTGACCGCGTTGAAAGTAGAATCATTAGAGTAGGTTCTTCGGGTTATAGATTGGTCGGGCGAATGTCTTCAACGCCATAATTTCAGCACGCGCGCGGTGACGGGAAAGACACGGAGAAACAATCACCCGGGGAGATGCGCAAATCCTCAACGGGTGATTGCTTTACGATCGGTGAGCCGACGCCCGGCCGAGAAAGGCACACCGGGCGGAATGAGTACCAACATGACAAAACAACAGCAGAAACGCGGTCACCCTATCGCCACCGCCTCTAGTAACGAACCGTTCTGCGGAGAGTAGTAGAGTGGCCGTGATGGTTTTCCTGTAAAAACGCAATCACCTCGTCATAAGGGGGCACGACTATGCGCGGCCCAAAGCCATTGTGTACTAATTAAGCTCCCCTCTAGGGGGACAGGTATAAATGAAGTGAGAGCGTTACATCGCGCACTACCGTTTGCGTCGCGTGGGAACTCGGAACGTTGAAGTCTGTAATACGCGTGCCTCGCCCCTTGAAAATCTACGTTGGCTTGTGTCTGAGGAATTTACTCTCCGCCCCCCCCCCCAGTCCTGTCACCCTTGTGCCAGTCCTAATTGCTACGTTCGCATATCCTGCGATTCCGATACAGCTCAATGGAGAACCAACACCTTGCGGCGGAGCGGAGCTGGAGCGGCGGTTCTCGGTGACGAACTTCGCGGCGGACATAGAAAGAGCTGGGCGCCGTGATCCGGCACGTGCGCTTCTTCTTGAAGGACGGCCGCTCGGATCCCTCCTCGTTCCCACCCTTCTCCGATAGACGCCGCAAGAGATGGAAGAGCCACGTAGAGACGAGAGAGGCTCCACTCACTTCAAAAAGGCCCCCTCCAACTGCATCGTGGAGGAAACGAGGAGACCTGTCTCGATACGCCACCTGACGCGCTATCGACCCTACCCCCACATCCACGTCATTTGGCGCCCATCGTGGGGCGCCATTTTGTAAAAAAAAAGTGCTGAGGATGAATGCCCCAGAAACCTCGAATGCCTCGAAGGTTCGTCTACGTGGATTGGGGGACATAACTCAATCAGCGCTAACCGCCTCTCAATCATCATCGGTCCACTGCTGAAGGTTGTTTTTGACGAGGAGAACCAACGTTTCGGCAAACGCGGCATTGAAGCGGTCGAGAATCAACGAGTGTGAGTGATCAACCGGGGCGATGAACGAAGTGACGGTGCACGCGTGGAAGGTACAAGGTGGAGTGGTAGTGAGGCATCGCTTGCCTTGTGTAGCGATGCCCACCCCGAGGTGGCCCGCCGTGGTGGATCCCCGGCAAGGCCATGGATTTTGGCCAGACGTCGCATGGGCAGGTTCTCGCCTTTCCTTTTCGAGTGGCGTTGGCGTATCTACGGAAGGGACTCCTGCGAGCTGAGCAGTCGTGTCCCACGCGCCGCTACAGCTGACGAGTGCTACAATGCCCAACCACATGGATAATCGCGTGTGGGAGAAAGTGACAAAGTGATTGGCCGGCCAGCATCAGGGAGAAGAAAAGAAGGCCCCGGACGACGGGCCTGAGAGGCACCCCCGAAGAAGACGGCGCAGGAGGATGGCATTAGAGTCTGAAGGCTCATCATCCTTGTCATCCGGCAGGCTCCCAGCCTCACGCGGGCCGAGAAAATGGGCCCTGAAGTCACGACTCCGGGATCATGGAGATCGCTGTCAAACTTTCCCGGCCGAGGAACGATACCCCGTGCAGTATTTTCGCCGTCGCAAAAGCGCGGGGGGCGGGGGAGAAGAAGCGATAATAGCCGCCCTGAGGATTCGCGCGGCATGGCGGGGGAGGGGGGGGGGAGGGGCTTCGAGCATCGCCCTTTTGGATTGGAGCAGGCCCTCAACAAGCGGTCCTAGTGGGAGTAGCGATGGTCAGGAATGCAGATGACCAGCCGGTGGAAAAGCCAGCAACGAGCGGGAAAGAGCAGACGACTGTAGCCGGTCCGTGGAGAGAGACAAGTGTGGGTGCGAAATGTGATGTGGACTCGTCGGACGAACTTGGGAGTGACGGGGGAACAAATCCAGACCCCGTGGTTTCGAGTGCGATTCCGTTCTGGGGTATGCGAGTCAGACTTCTGGACCCGCCACCATCAGTGCGGCTAGATCTTACGGAGGAGAGTTCTGTGAAGACGGGAGACGGAAGTGATCTGTTGAGTGTCTCATCGCGGAGTTCCGGGAGAGACAAATCCGGACTGCTGATAATAGAAACGGCCCTCGCGTACGCGCGTCGACCTGGCCAGAATGACGCCGACGTGATAATCCAGCGCCTGAAGAACGAGGAAAGCAAGCAAAAACATCACGAGGCGCAGGCGCGGCACCGCGAGAAGTGTAGATTACGTGTGGCAGAAGAGGAGCGTGTGCGCGCACATCGCGGTTAGGGACCAGCACCCCGAGAGCCACAGGTTACGCGCCCCACTCGAGGCGCGGCAAAGAAGCAGGCGGAACAGAGGAAGGAGATCCTGCAGAGCCCGCCCGCGGCAATCGTCGGAGCAGCTTTGGCCCTAGTAACTGAGCCGATCGCCCCCGCGGACCTTGCTCCATGGATCGGGATTCCCCTGGCAACATTGTCGACGCCACCGATCGTACCAACGGAGGGGAGTTCACCGGCCCCCCTGAGCATGGGACGAGTAGGCGGAGCAAACGCCTCTACGTCGAGGAAAAAGGGCGCCGAACGCGTCATACTGGACTTAGAGGAGATTCCGCTCGAACCCGGGATGCCGACGTCTTCATCATGGAAGGTGGAGCAGATGATCGAAGACGCAATCACCCGAGCGTGGAAATACCAGATGGGCGCTTCTTCGAGGACTTCGAATCCGTCCACGCCGCTGAGCATGCAGTCATCGCCGATCGCGAGTTACGAAGATTTGGTACGGGCAACCTGCAGTACCGAAGAGGAGGATCATCTGAGTGAGTTGTCGAATGACGCGTCAGAGATTGTGAGCAACGATTTATGTATAAAGAAGAGAACGTCCTTGGAAATTCAAAATGGATGAAAAGAGAGGCACGCGTACGCGATCGGGTCTGACCTGTATTAATCAATCGCGATTCTTTCCCTCGTGTCCACAGGGGCATTTGACGCGCGCAAGACCATCGCGCTCTGAGCGGAAGATTATGAAAAACTCGAAAAGAATGTGACCGCGTTAAAAGTAGAATCATGAGAGTAGGTTTCTCGGGTTATAGATTGGTCGGGCGAATGTCTTCAACGCCATAAATCCAGCACGCGCGCGGTGCCGGGGAAGACACGGAGAAACAATCACCCGAGAAGAATCACAAATCCTCAACGGGTGATTGCTTCACGATCGGTTAGCCGACGCCCGGCCGAGAAGGGCACACCGGGCGAAATGAGTACCGACGTGACAAAACAACAGCAGGAATGCGGTCACCCTATTGTCACCGCTTCTAGTAACGAACCGTCCTGCGGAAAGTAGTAAAGTGACCGTGATGGTTTTCCTGTGAAAACACAATCATTTCGTCATAAGGAGGCACGACTGTGCGCGGCCTAAGGCCATTGTGTACTAATTAAGCTCCCCTCTAGGGGGATAGGTATGAATGGAGTGAGAGCGCGACATCGCGCATTACCGTTTGCGTCGCGTGGAACTCGGAACGTTGAAGTCTGTCATACACGTACCTCGCCCCTTGAACCCCCCCAGCCCTGTTACCCTTGTGTCAGTCCTCATTGCTACGTTCGCATATCCTGCGATTCCGATACAGCCCAATGGAGAACCAACACCTTGCGGCGGAGCGGGGCTGGAGCAGCGGTTCGCGGTGACGAACTTCGCGGCGAACATAGAAAGAGCTGGGCGCCGTGATCCGGCACGTGCGCTTCTCCTCGAAAGACGGCCGTTCGGACCCCCTCCTCGTTCCCATGTTGTCGATCGTGATCAACAACATCAGCAGTATATAAATCTGTAAGAGTACCCACATCACACTCCATCCTCCTCGCAGACGGAGGTTCGAAATCATTTAGATTCAAATCATTCTTAGCTTGACTACAATGAAGATCACATATCAATGAATCATAATATCCATATAAGTATTCCATCCAGTTGAATCAAAACTCACCTCAAGTCATTTAGATCTTCAATGATAACCTCAGCAACAATTCCATTGACACCATTACTATCCAAAATATCCTTTTTCACATTCCGTGCGTAAAAGTGCATTTTTCACACGGATTTTTGAGTGATAATTCCGACCCTCGCCTTCGGCTCGGGCCGGAAAATATCACTCGTTATGCGAATTCCAACTTTACCGCCCTTGTATCGTAATGTACTATTTTCTCAGCAGAAATTTTGAAATCATCATCAGGACAAGATCTCTCATTCCGATTATTAACATTATTCACTCCTCTATTCGACATATTGATTTCAACAAATCCTAGATTCAACTGAAATATTACAATCGTTCTTGGTACCTTGAAACACTCTAGCTAAATGAGAAGGATAGTGGAGACTTCACATGCTTCAGAAATGACTCCCAAGGTCTCATGGATAGTTCAGATAAACATACATATAACATCAAATTCACGGTAATATTCCATAACAAAAGCATTTCCTACGGAATATTCTGAACATCTTTCAACAGAATCAGTATTATACATATGGATAGGTGACATATTTCTACAATAAACACAAACACCACATACCAACCAAGGCCGAACAGTTTCCACGTTGTAAATTCAAAACGTTCAAGTTCCAACACTACTATACTCTCCCATGCATATTGGAATTCAAATTGAACAAGAATCACATTATCAAGTCATACTGGTATAGTTACTTGATCTTAAAATTACTTCCATCATCTACACTATTACATTTTCATACTAATTGAGGAGAATCTATTGGTTATTCCTGCTATGTTGTTTTTTATTAGCACATCATGTGCGACGTTTCGGCTACGTTTCTGATGGCCCTCTTCAAGCAAAAAGCTTACTAGAGATTAAAAAGGTTTTTTCTTACACATCTGAGATCACCAATACAGCAACCAGGTACTATTTTCGTCATCATACGATGACTCAGTCAATATGAGATGACGAAAATAGTACCTGGTTGCTGTATTAGTGATCTCAGATGTGTAAGAAAAAACCTTTATGCAATTTTGCGATATTTGGGTGCTTGCAAAAGTGCATAAAATACGGTATGCACCTTGTTCGTGAGGTTGCCCGCTTCTGGGCGATTATTTC
>JAPYYZ010006425.1:0-15001 GCA_030522705.1 Eretmocerus eremicus | reverse complement strand
ATGCATTTGCGCCCCGCGGATTCTTTTTACACGAGGCACAGAGGGAGAGAATAAAGAGCTTCTTGCTCGATGAAGGGAACGCAGAGGTGTCGAGTGGGGGGATTTTGTCTGTGCCGAATTTGGCAAACCCGGAAGTCAACCATTGCTGGATCTCTGCCTCGCGTTTCACGAATTAAGCTGGGTTGAGTGGATTATGAGCAGAAGTAAGCCATGAATTTTGCAAGAGATATTATTGTAATTCTCTATTGAGATGGAGACACAGTTAATCTCACCACAAGAATGGAATGAGGGTAGATATTGGGCCTTTTATCTTTTCCGATATCTGTGAGTTGTTTGGTTCAAATTTTAGGTCATACAGGAATGGAAGTTCACACGTTTATTTGGAGGTAAGGACTGGGAAGTTGTTTTTGAGGTGCAGATTGATTCTTTCAGTAAGAGAAGAGAATAAATTTCTATTCAGTCAATCAAAGTCTGAAGGAATTCTGGAAAGAGTTCTCATCGTGTTCAAAGTTATTTCTAGTATTAATTTTCTTCTGATTGAATTTTCCACTTGGCGGTTGGTACTAGACAATTTTTACCCCAAATCAAACTCAGAATGACCGGCGAAAATGTAGCCGGTACGAGTTTTATAAGACAGAATTACCAAACATAGGAAATTATTTGTTAACATCGAAGGCATTCAAACATTTATGTGGTTTCGATATGGATGTTTCTCGACATAAGTTTTATGAGTAATGCAATTACACCCGAATAATTATTGACTGTGCCGTAGAGTGTGTTTTCAGAAACCAGGAATCACTCCACATTTTTTTCCAAATCAGTCAACTTATTACGATTGTTTTATCAAGAGTCGTTATTCTCGTAACATGTAAAATTTCAATTGTAAAAGAACGCAGTTCTCAAATGCGAAGAAGAAACAAACGGAGAATTCAAATCTATCAGTTTTGATGAGAAATGTTTGCCAAGATAATGACTCCCCAACATCTGTTCAAAGTACTGATACATCAAATACTCGAACAGCCTTCATACCGTCGGAGCAAAGACCTCGGTTTTAAATGGATTCGGTGAGTGATATAACTATTCAAAGTATTGAGTAGAATTGACAGCGTAGACACAGACAGAGTGATCCAGATACAGGCCATTGTACCGCTTTTGAAATGTTAAAATTCTCTCTTCTTTATTTCTTTCTTTTTCTTTTTCTCTATATAAGACAAATAGATGAATACTCGCGTGTGCTTGGCTATTCAACAAATCGACCATCCATTCCGAACTTGAATTGCAAGTTCGCAAAGTTTGCAAAGCTCTGTGTTTTGTGATCAGCTTAATGGTTTCCCAATTCAATTCTCATCAAACTAGATTGGCTTTATCAAAGAATCATGATATTATGGAAAAAAAAAAAGAAAAAACGCTGATCAATTTGAAACATAATCTCTATGTTGATTCAGATTCTATACAACGTCGCTAAGGCGTTATTAGCTCAGTTTGTTATGGAAGAGAATCCAAAGTCAAATTTAAATTTTTCCTATAAGAGTATTATAGTGTCACTTCGGTACTTATTCACTCGCATTCAGACTTTTTAAACTGCGTCAGAAATCCAAATTGAAAATCAGGAATTCAGAAGAAAATTTCAAATTTCAAAGAAGCTCAAAAACGAGATCAAATTTTGCAGTCATCGTGATTGAATTGGTATTTTCGGATCTATACAGCAGTACACGCAGTTCTCGATACAGTCCCATGCAATAAAAGCATCTTACGCAGAGTTCGCGGATTCATTCAAATCCACGGCTCAAATCTTATTGAGTTCTAAGACGATACAATCATCTTTTTTATGTATTATGAAGATTTTATGATACCAATAGCTTCCATAGAATAGTTTGGAATTCCGCAACAATGTTGAAGAGCTGATCAATAATGAATAGCATTCCTATGACAGTCTTGAGAGATTGTTGTAACAGGGCTTATAACAACTCATCATAGATTGATACAAAGCACGAGTTCAGTCGGTTGCCCCCTTTCCATGGAAATTGATTGAAATTTCAATAGGTATGAGTTTCGAATGCTCAGCTTTTTTGGTCAAACCCAAATGTTCTATATGATTACATTCTCATGAATTGAGAGCAATGTCTAAATTGAATTTAGCCCAAAGACTAGAAGAATGAATAGATTTTCGAACCACCTAAGAACGTACTATCGCTCTGTACTGATTTGAAAAATATCAAGTGGCAGGAGAAAGCATATATATATGTATACACACACGTCAATAACGAGTGTATACGTCAATCGATAACTTTATTGCTTTCTGAAGATCAATTGCGGAATACCCAGAATTTGGATTCATCTTTACCGTCTCATATATATAGTGTTTCCAATCATTGGTTCAATGTATATACTCTCCTCATACTCATTTTTTTGCAGAGACGGTAAACATGAATTCAAATTCTGGGTATTCCGCAATTGGTATTCGGAAAGCAATAAAGTTCTTTATTGGCCTATACACTCATTACGAATTGAATTTTCCGCACTGTCTGATTCACTTCTTTGAGTCGGGGTCAGAATGAAGAATTTATGTCTGGGGCTGATATTTGATCGAGTTTCATGAAAACAGTGATGATCAATGTCAATTTCTGTGAAAAACCAACAGTACACGCAATCCCAAGTAGTCATTCGGGTTATCTCATTTGGCTGGGTTTTTTATTTTTTTGGTTCGTATAGAACTCCTATCCACGTGTCTCTCCGTTGGATATATTCATGATGTTACTCAATCGAGCATGGAGAGACGCACATGATGAATAAAAATAAGTCGGGCCATGTACAAAATTCGAGACAAAGCGCAAAGATAATATGAAGTAAACATTTGCAAAGAACAGTTTTGCAACTCGTTCGAATGAAACATTTCCCGATAAGAAGTATACTTTAGCAAACGAAACTTAATCATCGTGGGAATGGCTCCCAAAGTCATCATTCTGTCAATAGCCGACAAAACTTATACATCCTCCTCGCATTGCTTGCAATAATGCGATCCGTCTTCCTATTGAATCCCTGATTTGTAACCGTGTAACGTTTCCATTCATTTGTTCCTTTCTGTAATAAGTCTTGACGGAATCGCAGAAGTCGTACGGGATTCATGTAAATTTTTATGAACGTTATTAGAGCAGGAAGCAGGTACTCCAAGTCATGCAGTTGAGAGGATCGCATTGAAAATCTACTTTGGCCTCAGCCAAGATTACTTTTTTTAAAATTGGTAATCTGTTCTAGACTGGCAAGGGGAGACCACCTTGGAGACCAGGGGTCCGGGTCACCAATCTTCACCGAATTTTTACAGGCTCGTACGACCTGAAATATGAAGAATCTACATCGCTGTCAAATGGACCTCCTATGCGAAAATACAGATAGGAAATTGATTAAGCATTCCCCACGTGAGCCCGTATTCACATGTTGTATATCGGCTATTCCCCCGAAACTTGCAGATTTTAGTCACTTCCGTAGTGGCTCTCGAACATTTCTCTCCAGACCACAAGAGTTGGAGGAGCATTTTTCCTTGTAAATATGGTTTTGGCCTACGAAATACTCGTAAAACAAATTTTTTTGGAAGATCTGACTTTTGTTGTTCAGCATTGGAACAGGATGGGCATGAAACTGACCTGAGTATACTCGATAACATAATGTAAGAACGTGTTGCGAGGTCTCCTCGCTCATTTTGGCCCGTAATTTCTACCAATAGAAATTACGGACTTGGACATCATATTTTGACGAAAATGTGTCGTGCTAGTGATGAACTTGATCATCACTAAGCAAGAAGCAGGCCGAAGCCTGTTGAAACTTTGAAACTATAGGGCTTGGAACTGGAGAAAATGTTGGCCATGTTTTTTTTCTCAGTGAGCGTTTGAGGGTTTTGCGCACTGTTTTATAAGACTGCGTTACAGGGTAAATATGCGTGGAAAGCTCGATTGAAAGAACTTTTCCACATCGGAATGGTCTGAGAGCGTTGAGCCCCTCTAAAAAATGAGCGCACTGATTGTGAGTAAATCAACAACAAATTAACTGTGTTGGAAATCCCGAGGGAAATCCTCACCTCTGGGTGATTCCTTGCGATGATAATTGTATATTACTTTTAGTCATTATATTAATATTCACAAATTATGTAAGGAAATCATCGAGGAAATCATAGTCATAGGTGTCATAGGATAAAGTGAAACGTTGAGTACATTTTTATGAGAAGTGCGATGTAATTGTTGTAGATGCTCCAACGTCAGTTGTTAGTCAGCCAGCGATCCTTTCGACCATCCCAATCAACCACTATCTACGTCACGTTTTTTACATGCATAAAGTACAGCGCGCAAAGGCTGAATTTCCACGCGCGCCGCGATAAAACATGGCCCACGTCGTAATACTTGGGCAGCACCGAGAGCAGCACCTACAAGAGTGCCCACCTAGGCCCAGATCACACAACGTGGGCCAGGGGTAACAACAACAGATATGCGCTGGTCCAGTGTCCCTAGCCCGCAGTTTGGCTGCAGGTCAGCTTCCAATATCCCTATCAAAGATAAGACATAAGACTACTGCAGCACGCAATATAGATATACACACGGACTGCGTAGAAACTTTGAAAACAGCCCGAGATCGAGGACAATAAGCCACGAAGGAGATCCGCAGCCTCTCGTCGTCCTCATTCAAATTTTACAACTTCCGCGAGAACACGAGGATATGCCTCGACGACTTTTCACTACCTGAAAACGTCGGCTTGTGTCGAGTCGTCGCCTCGCCGTGCCGTGCTTCTCTTTCTGCTCGAGTTTCGTGGAGTTTCGCAAGCCTTCTGCACGACGAGCAGCTGTGCCAGGAGTGAGCTCCAGGATCGACCGGCTCGACCCTCGGCGCCCAACACGATGACACTCGCCTACCTCTGAGAGCACGTCCAGCTCGTGTCCCATCCGTCCAGCGAGTGCCGAGATAGGTCAGTCTGCTTGCATTTTTAGGTTATACATTGTTCCGCAAGCTCTCGGTGTTGTTACGTGGTCGCCGATGCTGACCCTTTGTCTGCTCGCCCTTCACCCGCAGGTCGCACCGCCAACATGAGCGAAGGTCAGCCCAGCAAGCCCAAGCGGAACGGCGCGAGGCTTTTCAAGAACCCACCCCAGCCTCACATGTGCATCCAGGATTCCATCAAGGTGGGCATCTTTTGTTTGTTTACTCTGTGTTCTGACAAGTGTGTCGCAACTTACAAGTGCCCTCACTCTGCTCTCTCCCAGGGTTCGACGCTACCTTGTTATGTGAATGTTCTGTCTTGGGAGAAGGTGGACAAGCCTTTTGGCTTCAACAAGTCTGTCCCCCTTTACGGGGGCATGAAGCTCAATCCACCAAGGAATGAGGATAAAAATACTTGCGTATTCGCTGTAATCGCTAACACAGAAGTCCTGAAAGAACGAGGAAAAAGCTCTCAAGATGTGCAGGTTGGTGTAGACACATTTGATGTGGAACAGGAGTTGTGAGAAAACCGTTCTTATACCTAGCAAACAAAGGAAGAGAATTTTGGTTTTATCAAGAACTTGAATTCTCATGTGCTTTATTTTTTGAACTGTGCCCAGAAGAGTTTATGTAAAATTCTATGGAATTCAATTCTCAATGTGTTTTGAAAAATCTATTGCCAGTATCTAAAACTCTTATTATATATTTGTTGTATTTTGCAGGATCAGACCAATTTCATACAGGAGCTATTGGATTTTATTGAATCCATGAACAAAGATGTGTTTTTCAATCGTTCCTTTACAATTTTGAAAGACCGTGATATTAGTGGAGAATTGAAAGAAGTTTGGATGGCTGTTCAAAATCAACAAGATCAATCATATGCTGAGCTGCGGGCAAAAGAAGAACCTCAGCTCTCACAAAGCACTGATCAGCAACAGTCTCAGCATCAACAGCAACAGCAGCAACAGTATCAACAACAACAACAATTCCATCCAATGCAGATACAAGTACCTCAGCCTCAGTTGCAGCAGCATCAGCAACAGCTGCCACAACCACCACATCAACACCACCAGCAGCAGCAACAACAGAAACAGCTCCAACAACTCCAATCACAACCACAGCAAATACAGCAACAACCACCACAGCAGCAGCACCTACAACCCCAGTCAGTGCTGGCCCAACAGCCAAACCTCCCTCCTCAACAAATTCTGTCCCAACAGCAATTGCCTTCGCAACAAAAGCTACTGCCACAGCTTCGACCACCTCAGTTGCAATTGCAGCAACAGCATATTCAGCAAAATCAGCAAATGATCCAGAATTCATATTTAATGTCCCAACCTCCTCAGTATCCACCGAATTTAGTCTACAATCACTTACCAAGTAATGAGTGGTTCAATTATCCACCTCAGAGCTCGGTCCCCCTCAAGGAAAGTAGTGATGTCTATCAGAGGAATTACTGCTTTCCACCAGCTCATGAAAACAGATATAGTGAGCGACCTAGATTACTACCTCAGCAGCCTGTTCATCCCAATCAACCGCCACCTCCTTTGCATCTCCAACAGCTCGGCTGTCCGCCCGTCATCCGTTTCGATTCGGACATGATTGCCCAACCATCGAGATGCGAGTACCCCAGCTTCGAGATGGCACCAAACACAAGTGATATGGAGGTGAGATCTGCCAAGATTGTCTAATCTTTACTGCCCATCATTCAGAACCCTTTCACTTCCAAGTATAGTTTAAGATTGATGAGAAAATCGAGTGACTATACATTTCCGATCAAATTAAGAAGAGTCATTCTCGATCTCAATTATCCTCCGTAATATTGTTAGAATTATATTTGTCATTTTATTCATGCAAAATACACACCTACATTCTCATTATGATCAACATCAAACAATTATCTTCTTAATTTCAGTCTGATGTACCAGTCTCTCCGAAAATTTTTGCTTTGGACAAGTCGAGAAGGCGACCTCAAAAAGTGAATCTGGATCAGCTGCCTCCAGATAGTCAAATGCTCGCTAATCAAGTCCATATGATGCAACAGCATCAGGAGCAACAAATGCATAGGCCACCATCATTGATGCAGGGTCTACCTCAGCTTGGACCTCAGTATCAACCTATGCCAAACCAACCTCCGCCTACAGTCAAGCCATTGGGCAGATTTTATGTTGGCAGCAAGAATCCACATATAGGGGGAAATTATAAGAACAATATCGGCGCGAAAAGGCAAAATAATTCCCCGACACGCTCGAAACAGGCTTCCGTCACACAATTGAATAAGACCGCTACTTTTTTGCAACAGTCGAAAGAAATACGCATGGACAATAGTTGCGCTAAACCCAAATCACCTGTCAAAGTAAGATTTTGCCCCACGATCAAAGAATGAATGTTTTTAATCATAGCAATTACGAACCAATGTACTCACCTCATTGCAATAATTTTTAGCTTCTTCAACGAGATCAAGCTCAGCAAAATAAACAACAAAATACTCCCCAATCTTCGCCAGAGAGAGACTCCAAAGATCTGGGGACGAGTAGTGATGAGAATCGTGAAACTTTTAATGTACAAGTAACGGATCTTGATGAAGATGTTCAAGCTGCAGAAGCCCTTGGAAATTCTAGCGAATTTGCCGTGGAGAAATCAGAGGCCTTAGACTACACTGCCGCACTAAAAGAACTCAAGCAGCTCACTGAAAACTCCAGAGAAAGCGTGACAGGGTCTCAAGGTTGCAGTAGCGGTGTGCTGAGTGATGAAAACTTGAATTTGAATCAAGTGTATGCTGTGCAAGACCCTGCTTCATCGTCTTCCGAAAAATTTCCACATGATTTGAGAGATGGAGAACAAAATACCCCAAAACAATCGAAAAAGAACATGCTCAGAAAGAATAAATCTTGCGCAAATGATCTCAAGGTAACGCCTCATTTTTCATTTCTTTCGCGAAAACAAATTCACGAAACTTTGGCATGAAGCTTGTTAGCAAAACAATCTCGATGAATGTCTTGTACCTTTTTGACATTATTACAAAGTATGTCTTCGTGGTATAAAATAATTCAACAACCTTGTTTCAGGCTTGGGCAAAAGATGCTAAGAGTGGGAAAAATGGTCTAAAAATTTTTGAACGAACAAACTCCAATTCAGTTGAAAGTCCTCTTGATAAAGATTCAGACGAAAATGTGAAGAGCTCGCAATCGAGCGCAAAACCATGGAAAACTAATGTCAAGCAGAAAACACCCGACAGCCCAAAACGCACTCAATCGACCGTCAACAGCATCATCAAAAGTGTGTTCAAAATTCACCAAGGTAATAATACGAGCGAAGACGAAGTAGGAGTCGGAAAAAAACCAAAAACGAATGGTCAAGTGAGAACAAACATGAAAGGAGTTGCGTATGAACATGAGGAATTTCAACTCAGTCAAGGTAAATTGTTGATATTTTTTTTCTCACCTCAAGCACCCGCTCCGTACGGTTATTGATTTGATCTTTTTGCTCTGAAATATTGATTTTAGTGAAAGCTCAACAAAAATTATTCTCACATTCCAGCTAATAACAAAAAGAGTATATGTTCAAAAATTCTCAATGTGCAGCTCTTTCTTCATCGGCGATATTCAATTTAACTCGTTCACTACAGAATCGCGCCTGGTATCAGAATTGACTCTCCGAATGTCAAAATATGTTTCTGGGGTGGTAAAATGGCGAAATACGGCAAAATTGAAATTTTGAAAATTTTTCGTTTTTTATTTTTCTTTTTTCTACGATTTGATATTCAGACCTCAATCGTAGACCAATATGTTTCGTGTGTTGACAGAAAACTTTCAAAATTTCCACAGATCTTTCCGATGCATTCCAAAAAAGTTATCGCGAATTATTGGAAATCGATTTTGTCCTCTGGAGGGGACAAAATAGTGAACGGGTTAAATTCATTTTCTCTTCTTATTCCTCTAAATTCATTTCGAAGCATTTAAAGAGACTATTTTTCCAGGATACACGATACTCAAAAAATCTGAAATGACTTCGACTACAAAAGGAGCTGCTGGAGAAATGGCGAACGATATCGCTCAGCTATCGATCCAAGACTGCAATGATACGACGGAAATGAACGCCGTTCTTTCGTGATATGCGTATTTTTAACTATTTTAACCAGGACGAAATAAGTTTTTGACAGCCCGCTATTGATACTAACATAGTATATGTAAATAGATAGGCTATTGATCGGGGAGAAGAAGTAGATAACGATGAATTAGCTCTTTTTTAAATAATAATAAGAAAAATCGATTTCTGAATGCGATTGAATGAGAATGACATCAATGGTCATCGATTCTCATCCAATGTCTGTGAATGTGACCCTTTTTAATCTATATAGTTCGCTGGCGAGGCTGTGAGATTGATAGACATTACTTATAAAAAAGACAGTTGGAAAAACAATTGATACATTTGATGAACAGAAAGACATGGAAGGTATGTACAGAAAAGAGAATCTAATGAGAGACATCAGTTTCAAGTGCTGTTGAAGTCATGACTATAGGATAACTTCAGCTTACGCATGATGAACTGATATTTACTTATTTTAAGCTATTGCATTCTATGAAAGGAACAAACAACTCCAGTCTTTTTATTAAGACAACTATAGCTCTGTAAAAATGCCTTTGTTCCTATGCTGATGACGCACTGTGAATTACTAGTTTAATTTACAAAGCAGAGCTTGTGATCAATGACGGATTTGACGTTTCAATTCGTACATATTCAAACATTATATTGGATCTGATAAATTAGAACACGAATGCCGATTATGAGACCAAGAAAGATGAGAAAATGTTGGCAGGTACTACATGACCGAGCAATTTCATCATATCTCGACATTTCATCACTTGCTTTAAATTTCCGATTTACTTGATACTCAGTTCAAGTGGTTTCATAAATGGTAGATCTGTTTTAGTTTTTAGTAACAGCATATGATCAATTCGACATTATTTAAGAAACTAGACGTTCAATACGAACTCGCTAAATTTAAATGAACGGAATAATTCAGAGTTCTTGAAACAATAGAATTGATTAACATTCTGGAAAGTCGGATCTCATTTGATCACATACTGGATATTGAGGAACTGTAAGATGATGCTTGCTTAAGAAAAATTCTCATGGGCAATACAGTGCTCGAACGTTGTCTCCGAGATTTTTAGAAGATATAATAATCTGCTTTCGGAATAATCTCAAATGCGGAGATCGAAGTAGGAATGATGATTCAAACGTCGTCAGATTACAAAATCGTTTAATCACTTTGTAGTGACTCAATACCTACATGTAAGTTTACTGACGAGGAGAACACCAGGTGTGCGGATCACAGATTTTGACCAAACTTCAGGAATCTTCTTGTTTTGGGAAGAAATGAAGAAATCCCGAAGGGTTTAATCCAATGGGCTTCCTGTCCGGAGATACAGCCAGACACATTATCATTACTAGTACATGACTTTGAGATTGGCCTATCTGGGCAATGCTAATGTCCATAGCTGTATCCCAGATCAGAAAGCCCATTAGATCAAATCCTTCGAGGTTTCTTTATTTCTCACTAAAACAGAGAAAATTCCCAGAGTCTGGTCACGATCTGTGATTCACACACCTGGTGATCTCCTTGTGAATAAAATTATACAATTTATCTTCATAAACAGATACACAGAGTGTAGGAACTTCCAAATCAAATTGCCACGAGATAGAAAAGTTATGGTGCGAGACATTTTTCACGCATCAGGGATGATGAAGTTGATATTTGGGAATAGATGAAACACCCTCTACTCTTGTGGTATTCTTCATTATAATTCTGTAACAATTTTGGGGCAAATAGGGCAAATGCAACTGTCATCAACTCAAATGAGTAAACTACGACATTAGGGCTTTAAGATCTTACCGGCGTGGATTTAGAAGCCAACCGCTTGCGCGGGGGATCTGTCTATAATTGCACCATAACAATAGTATTCTTCGATACGAGGTCCCGCAGTCATTGGTTTCTGCATCTCGAGTGATTGTCACAGGCCCGAGCCGAAGGCGAGGGTCTAAATTATCACGAGAAAGCTGAAACCGCTCCGCGCGAGTTTTGAATACCATTTTTCAACATACTGTGCGGAAAAGAAAGTCGAACAGCCGTGCATAAGGTCAACTTTTCCGCGCAATATATTGAAAAAAATATTTCAGAATCACATGTACTTTGATACGCGCGATGTATATGCTAACAGGACGCTTAGAGTTTTTGTGCTTTGAAATATTGGCTGAAAATCCATAGAGTTTAACGAAATTTTCCTATCTGGCATCAATTTTTTAGTTGGATTACTTGACTTATTGGATAAAAATAACTTTTCAATTCGACTTTTGTCATTGAGAGCAGTCTTACATGATACAAATGATTTTCATAGCAAGTTAGTGAATACAAACAATAGAATGCACCAGATTCCTTCTTATCAAATCATCATCCTTATTTCACTTAAGGTCATGTAAAAGCTCCACCTCACCGACATTCATTATAAACTGATTTAAAATATAACCAAACAATATTTCGGAGAAGTGACTCCAAGCTGCCCTGCGTATCGGTAGAATGAACCGCTGTGTAAAATTTTGAAGCGATCCGTTGAAAGCTATAGCAGTAATTTGAACTGTAGTGTAATTACAATACATTTGCCCTATAGTTCAAATTTCTCCAAGAGCTTTCAAAGAATCGCTTGAAAATTTTACACAGTTGTTCATCCTACCGATACGCAGGGCAGCTTGGAGTTACTTTATCGAAGTATTCTTTTTTTTTATTTTAAATCAATTTATGATGAATGTCGATAAAGTAGAGCTTCTCCTTCCCCTTAAATGCATTATTCAAATGTAACAAAGACGTTTTGAATGGGCAGACCTGATGAGGGAATCTTTGTCAGATGGTCCAACTTGAATTCTCATCAAGAGTTTTGCGTTAATTTGACATGTTGCTATCAGAAATTGCATCTAATGAGGCTAATACTTATCCTCAATTTTAATATTGGAAATTTTTTTTAGATTTGTTTGATCTTTGATCTACTTCTGACATTGAATTTTATATTCTCAATTGTATAATGAACTGTGGATTTTCAGGATCTTGGATCCGATTTTAGCTTGATTTCTACAAAGCTAATCAATTGTTCATGCTTTCACCACCACCAAAATTTTCATCTCCTCTTTGATTTTTTCTATAGCATCAAGCTCTTACTATATTTTCATATTTAAGTAGCGAGTGCATGAAAACTCAATTGAGATCGTGGTTCGCAGAATGACTGAATGGAAGATAATATTCTCAATCAATCCCATCCCACGATAACAAATGCTGCCAAATATTCATTGCAACAATGAGAGTTGCTTTTTTAAGCTGTTTAAATCCTTCGATTCATATTAAATACCTGGAATAAACGGGGGTTCGGATAAATTCAAAACGTTTTGATTGACGTTCCGAAGGACCAATCATTACGAATCTACGAAGCCCACGAAAAAATCATTTTATACTCGGAAATATCCAGAAGCTTGTAATTAAAAATGCTATTTATTTATAGTATATTTGGATGCGATCTTTCAATCCATTTTATATCTAGAGCGTAAAGTATTGAATGTGTGTTATACTTGCGAGCTGTAAAATGTGCAAATTGATAAAATGACTCAGTCATCGGTGCATCGATTTCTTCGTCCAAGCTCTGTTCAAATCCAGTGATTACATTTATTTGTCAATACTTCATGGATGTTCTCAGTATTCATGTTATTTTAGGTTAATGTGATTCACTTCGATCATCATCATTCTGTTTATTATTATGAATACTACTATGTTACTGCAATAATTTTTTCGATTTTATCAATATGCAAATTGTAATATATTTTATCAATTCTATGATACAAGTTTTTTTGAATAATAAATTGAAAGTAAAATGTTGATTACTTCAATTGGAATAAATGAGTTATACAAGTTCATTTTTTGTTGTTCAAATATGCCTTGAACCTCGATCGAAGGATTGATTGGTCAGATTGTAGAGGGGGTCAGGTAGATGAGATTATTACGTGAGAGCGGGACTCGATAAAATTTTTGTGAACCTTGATCATCTTTGCATCGTGTCATCAGCTCTTATTTTTTGGAATTTCAACTCTAATCACAGAGATTATCTTTATGACGCTAACGCTCAATCTCCCAGAATTTGGGACAATGCACTTGTTACTAGATCGCAAAAAACTGGCCCATCAGATTGCGTCCGAATCAAATATTTCTTATCGACATAACCGCACGCTTCTGCGCACTCTGGTTAATTAGCAATGGTGACGAATTTTTGTGATGAAGTAACGATGAGTAAGTTACGCTAAAATCCTTATGATCTTTGAATTGAGATCGTAGTTTTTAAGTATCAAGTGCACATGAAATTCTTGTGAGCATCCTCCGAGGTTTACTCAATATTTCAAATAATATGAGTGAACATGCAAGATTTCAAAATACCAATTGAGTTTTGCTGTGATATGAGTTGACCCATTTGGAGGCAAATGAAAGTTTCGGGTTCTAGATTATCATTACTCATAATTAATGATTTATGTTGTTGGAATGATTTAGAAATGAATGCTCATATCGAATCATATAGTGACTCAAAGTATCCAGAAAGCCGGTCCAACTGATAGACATTTTTCCCAAACTCGGTGGCTTCTGCATGGCCCTGGAAAAACACAGTTTAGAAATCGTGCAGGTTGAGCACAAGACTCTGACCTGACTTTCAAACGCTCCTCTATTCTCCAAGGAAATTCAAGAGATTCTGTCCCTCCCTTGCAGCCATTTCACTCATGGTGACAGGTGATGAGCTGATGGGAAGGGGGGGGGGAGGGTGCACGATCTCCATGAGCACCAAAATTGATATCTAGGCTGTATAATGCCCAATCTTTCTTGGGATATAGCCTAGACTTTTAAAAGTGCCCATATAAGGCCTGCGTTAAAAAGTGGTATCTATGGATGGTCGATTGGCTGTCCGAAGCTGGTAATCATAGAAAATCGGATAATACTTCCGGCCTACTAATTTTCCATGGTGTCTTCTATCGGAAAGGATGTGGCACAATAGTTTTTAGAGTGAGAACCAATCTCTTATTAGCCCCATACAGTCATAAGTAGCCAAAATATCCGTGCCGTAGTTTGTCCCTAGCTCAGCTCTCGCATTTCATGTGCAAAAATAAAATTGGTGTAAAATGTAACGCAATCGACTTCGGTGGTGTGAAATGGTATTATCCAGTAATACATGATACATCTATCATAGTAGGAGGGACCTAAAATTTTTTCTGAGACTGAAAATCCCTCCGTTCTCATTTTATTACCATTCAGAAGGATTCAAGTTCGGAATCCCACTCTTGTCCTAGCCGTAGAATGAACATGCATCGAAAGATATGAGAAAGAGCTTCAATTTTTTTGTTGCAAAATAAAAAGTGTCCCTATCGTGGATCAATATTTATCGAGCGCAGTTCGACCGTGGTGACAACATTTATTTTCGATTGGTCGCACCATGAAATGGTGTCCTGTTTTCGGAAAACTCGATTGGTCATCATTAGACATTTTGAGACTACTTTAAAGGGTATAATGGCCGTATCGTGGCAAAATCTAGCAGAGTTTCAGAGTTCCTTCGGACTTGGTCGCATATATCGTGCCAAAACCGTTGAAAATGTCGCTTAAATGACTAGAATCACTACTAGAAATAGGTTTCAATAGTCGCCAAAGGCTCCTGTTGAAAATGAATTTTAGCCGATTTCTCTCTCTCTCCGCCGTTTTTGGTGTCAAAATCGTGCAGTTTAAACGAAATCGACCATATACCTTTGCTATGCTCAAGTTATTAGGCTGTAGCTCAATAACGCTTGAATGTTAGATACCGTGGCCTCATTAGACATCATTTTTTGGTGCCAAAAGAAGACAATTCCCAAAGTTTTGACCAAATTGTAAAGGTTCTAACATATTTCATATTGGGGTAGGGAAACGAGAAAGGTATTTTACAGTAATCAAGCATAACATAAATTCATTTTCATCCAGTATTTC
>JAPYYZ010006419.1:0-15545 GCA_030522705.1 Eretmocerus eremicus | reverse complement strand
TAGCCTCCGTTAGAACTCAAATGATGGGATCGGTGGTGGAAGCATCCAAAGTATCAGATTCCTTGCCCATCCGCAGAAGAATCACACAGTCATGAGGGACATCTCTTTTCTCCATTCATTCTTGCAAAGCTCTTATAACTAGTGTATTAGGAGTCTTCACTGTCATTATCATCATTCGGGCACATCTGTTGGTTTAAAACATATGCATCTTTTGGTGCAGACTTTTAGAAGCGAGACTGACAGATGAGTGATACTATGATGCTGTAACTGTAGCTTGGCAGAATAATCTCATTAGAGATCGATCTTGCTAATATAAATAAAAAAACCTGGCGGCCTTGGCACGGCGATGCGAGCCCTTTTTGCTCCAATCTCAATGGAACTTCTCATAATGGACGCAAAACATGGATAAAATAGCGAACTGAGAGAAACTGTTGCATATACTGTTGATGAATAGCCGATCTCAACATAAGAATCATAGCGGGCAATCTGAGCCGTCTGCTCTGCCTCTCCTCCTCACCTTGCACTCCCCTTCTCTGTCTGTCTCTTTCTCTGTCTAGCTCTAGCGGACGAAGTCAACTACTCAACGAGAGCTCTCGAATCGAAGAGCGTCGGGAGAAAAATTCGCAAAATGCATTTCGTGAGTCGTGAAATCGGGGTGTCGAAATTAGAGCCCCGGGACTGATTATTTTGAAATTGATCTTACGATGGACTCGGTTGCTATTAAGTGGCCCGAAATGAGCCATAGAGGAGTTGCTCAGTCGCGTAATCCAGGGAGATAAAGTCGAGTGGAGAAAAAGTGAGAGGTTGAAAAGGCCCAATTCAAAGTATAATAGGCACGGCGCCTCGCGCTCGATAGTTCACATTTGCTCACTCATACTCGCCAGTGAGGCGCTATCGCACCTCTTGACATTAACCTGAAGACTATCAAAAACACTCTCTCAGGAGGGCTGATAGATTTCGAGAACAGAGGGAGTGGGTGTCCAGGGTGTGAAGGTGTAAGATTGGATTACGTTAGCATCAAATGGAAACATTTGCGCTCAAGGAGTGACAATATTATCCCGAAATGATTGAAAGTTGAATTCAAGGACTTGATGAGCATGCAATGCATTGAAATCCTTCTCTCAAATATTTGAGTTCGTTTGCTCTTGTTCGACGAGACTTGCGGTGCGGTCCGTAATACTCGAGCAACTATCATATTTATTCTCAGGATGGGCTGGGAAATCGACTGAGAAGAATTTTTCCCGAGTCAAGCTGAAGTTAGAGTTATTATGTTAATTGAATTCGGATATTTCCAGAATTTGAACTCAACAAGAGTGTGGGTCTCTTTCAACTGAAGAATTTTTGGAAACGATATAATTGAAATCTGAAAAAAAAGGTGTGGACAGAAGCAGAGGTTGAAATCAAAGGTGTGTTGTGAATTTGGCATTCAACATCTAAAATAGAGTGGCTCTTGAAAGTGGGTAATCGAGCTTATTTCAATGGAATGGAATGACTGAAGGGAAAATGTTGTTTTACTGGAGCCTTGCAAAATTAGCTGCGGAATAAAACGATAGTGAGAATAAACGATCTAGACTCCAAATAGGAAAATTCAAACAATGTAAGGATGTACTTGTCGGTGACTTTTGAGAATACGATTGATCATTTAGATCAACCAATAGTCACTCCCAAATACTTGATACTCGAGGTATATCGAAAATTAGTGGGTGGAATGGCAGTTCGATTGCTGGAAATTGAAGCTGAATCAATACAAGGGGTGCGTCGATGTCTTGTTACTTATACGGGTGCGTTGCCCAGGTTTAGTTTCCATGATTGAAATTTTGAATCCGGATATCCGAGGAAGGTGGGATAAAGTAGAGTGGGATCCTGACTCCGATATATTCCTTTTGTAATTAGATTTGACATGCTGCTGAAGTGAGGATCACTGCGAAGCGCCATTGTTCTACATGGTCAGATTAATTGAAGTAATCTATTCAGAACAATTTGGTGTGGAATTTTTTAGAGCCTACTTGAGAGCAGTCTCGCTTCTCTGAGTTGATCCTACTCAAGTGTTGAAAAACAATCAAACTATTCAGTGTAGTCCATGCCCGAGAATGATTAAGGGAATATAATTATACCTATTTTTCGTGACCACCATTTGGATACATTGGGATACAGAGAAGTCGAAACAACGCAATTCTTATAAGATTGGTGATGGAACTTGAGGTGAGACAAGGAAGGCGTGTATGAAAAATCATGTAATGGTTGATTCACGAAGGAATTACAGAATTTGATTCAATGAGCATCATCATTGAAATATTTTGATATTTCCTAAAATTTTTCTGTAGAATGTCTATGATTCTGCGATAGAAAAAGGGTGGATGTTATTGATTCAAACACGAAATTGTGACGAACTGCGTGAAGCTTGACATCAAGCGCAGACGTCCATACTTACTCTAAAATTGAGAAACTGTATTCTCCGTCCTCCAATGGATGTAATGAGTTGGCCAAGGGAGGAACTCGAAAACCAATTTACGGTGTAAAGGAATTGGAATGAATTTACTGATTGGCTTATTAGAAGCTTCGAAATGACTTGCATTTGAATTTTGGTTGAAGATCATACGGGTGTTATTTATTGATATTCGGAAGCAAGACTAACAATAAAGAGCGAGTTCTCAAACTCAGGTAAATCAATCTTATAGAATTGAGACGTCATATTCAAAGGAGAGGTGGCTTGCAAAATCACATCGAACGCAAAGTTTGATCGAAGGATTAAGGCTTGGATAAGAAGCGGGAATAGCAGGGTTACTTTGAAATTCATGAAAGGGTGCTCCTCGGGAGATACGGTGGAAACCTCGAAACCGAAGGGAAAGTTGATCTCCTAGGCCTAACCGAATTGAGCCATGGTGTGGAGGCAGAAAAGGGCACAAGTATATCAAGTATGAAACGAATTTTGTATTACGAACAGAGACTGGATAGCACTGTGAAGGGTGCGAAGATGATTGCTGAATCACAAGTGGTCATTGAAATTGCTATCGACGTATAAAGGTGTTGGAATAGCAAAGATGGAATTCTCTACATTTTACTGGTGTGTATATCTAATGAGGATCTGACTCTGGTCTCAGAACTGCGAAACTCAGAATTGAAAAAGGGGAAAAAAAGAAACGTAACTGTAGAACGGCGAGTATACTCGGAAATTGATCAATTGTAATGAAGTGAGCAGGAATCATTGGCAAACAGTCGAATTCGAGAGACTGCAGAGGCCATTCATGAAATTTCGGTTGACATGGGCGTTGACAGAAAAGAATCCATGTTCAGAAAAAGAATGAGATCTAGATATGAGAGGTGGATATTTCACGATAACGTGCGTAGCACGTGAGACTTACCTCATTATAAATATAAGCTTATGGTTATTCTCAATGAAAATCAAGATGTCGGATATGACCTCGCTATTAACTGATAAGGTAGATAATATAATTTATACCGAGTTTTCTTGTAGAATTTATCGACTCAAGCTGATTGAAAATCTGAAAGGTGTGTTGAAAATTGCTTATTGATCAAAAATAGGTCTGGGAGTTGGAAGTAGAGATTACTGACAGGCAATGGAAAGATCTTGGAGTAATCCAGATCGCTGAAACGCCCGTGCGCTATCGAAAATGGACCACGCCACGGGAATTGAATGGATTGTACTTTCAATTCAACGGTGGATGAAAAAATACGTACTGAGGTATATAGTAAGCAAACTCGTGATCTCTACAAAGATTCTCAGAAGGTTCTGTATGCTCAACGTTTATCTGTACATACAGAATCGGTGACGATTCTAATGTATCTCCTAAATCTCGAGACTGAGGGTTGAACTTTCACTATGAAAGTACGGAGACACAGTAAGAATCAAAAGGTTGAAATTTTAATTATAAGGGTGCAGTAACAATCTCTCAAGTTCACTTATGAGGTAAATTACGCCTAATGAGCAGAGTATTGATTACACTACCTCCGTTCAGCACAGCTGTTGAAGTAAATATAGTGCAAGAGATAGGAATTCAATGAAGTCTCTGTAACTAGAAGCTCACGGACGTTACTGCATAATATGTGTTGAAATTATGGGTGGAACAGGTACATGATCCGATTGAAATCACCGAAGTTGAGCAAACTTGTTCGAGGAAACAGAAATGGTGGATCTTCTAATTCAACGATCGATATAAACCAAAGTGAGACCCGTAAATGACTGCAAAGCCATCCTTTCTCAGAGTCTACAATGAACGGACTCTTGAACAAGAAGATGGGTGATGAGTATGAGTGATGAATGAATAATATCCAACGTACTCATATACTCTTCGTATGTTATAGGCAAGACCAATGAATATGACTCGTCGCATTCTTCTTAAAAATCAGTTGCCAGCTCTCACGAGAATGTGAATTCACGATCTCAACTCTTTGGCAAAACTTCAAGAAATTCATCTCTGATCTAATGAAATATCCAGTAAATATGTCCAACTGCGATTCTTGATATTGTGTTGAATATTCATTTGATGAATTTGATACTGAATTTAGTTGATTGTTCGTGAATCTTGAGTATTTTGATCTTCTGTAAGCGGATGCCGGTGGCATAGATGGACCCCTACTTTGTGGGTGAGTCACAGAATGTGTATTTGACAGTGTGGATGGTGAATTAATAGATGTAATCATGGTTGAAGTGTGAAGCTTCGGGAGAAAGTGTTGGAATATCTATAGCGAATCTCCCCACTCCGCCATCTTGCCTCGCGCCCGCTTGCTCCGCTCGCGGGGCTCACTGCTAACGCGACTCTCATACACTGTAGACGTGCTACCGCTCTCACGAGCATCTTGTGTACCGGAGTGTGCATCACAGCAAGATTGACAGAACGGTGGTTCTCTTCAATAAACCTCTCTTTTATCTTAGTTCGTCTTTATCATTTGCTGCACCCCAATAACCCTTCAGAGACCAAAGTGGGAGAAACTGACTTTCTAATCTCAATGAGTGGAAATTCGGAACTGTCTCTGGTGATAAAAGGAGATGGAGAGAATCATAACTACGGCCCTAGGTCAATACTTGAGCTCCGTGGTGGATATTCATGTTGTGATCTCAGGGAGGGAATGGATATTTGGCTCATGGTTTTGCGCTAGTCCTTGTCTCGATCAATTCAGACACTAATCCCCATACAAGAAGACAATACCCATCAAATACTTGAATCAAACATAACTTACTCAATCCGTGAGTCAATTTTGAACTCAGTTCGTACCGCCTCCGAAAAAAATTCAATCTTACAAGTAGAGGACCAACCTTGTGGATCACGGATTTGGCCAAAACTTTGGGAATTATCTCGTTTCGGTGAGGAATGAAGATATCTTAGAGGGTTTAGACCAATAGGCCCTCTGTTCAGAGATACAGCTAGTGACATTAACATTGCCAGTATATCTATATATATGACTTTTTAACACGAGCCTATATGGCCAATGCTAATGTTCACAGCTGTATCTCGGAACAGAAGGCCTATTGGTCAAAACTCTCCGGGATATTTTCATTTGTCACCGAAACAAGATGATTCCCAGAGTTTTGGCCAAATCCGTGATCCACAAGGTTGGTCCTCTACTTGTTAGCGAGATCCACTGACAATGAGTCTGAATCGTAATTCTTGAGGAAAATCGTGGTAGATAATGTGAGTGCTGCAATCTCTTCAGAAATGATCTCCAAAATGGGGGATTCAGGATAGCGGATCTGAAATTGATGAAACATGAAGGTAAAACATTGCTGAAGATCATGAGCAGGGGTACCTAAACCGACGGGGATCTCACCTGGGACCTAAGCTTTGAGGAATTCCAGACAAAGATGATGCTGGGAACCGTAGGGCCTGGATGATGACGTGCAAATCAACTGTTTGCGGGATGGTGGTTAATATAAAAAACTTCTCATGAATTCAAAATAGCGAATTCGAAATGGCGGACCAAGATTCTCTGAAAATTGAGTATTGCACTTCGAGAATCTCTACTGAGGGGTTTTTGCGGTCACTGCGTAAAAAATTTCCGAGTGAAATACGCGGTACTTGAAAAATGTTGGGTCCGCCATTTTAAATTCGCCATTGTGGACTCATGAGAAGTGGGAATATACTAATCATGTGACCGCAAACGGTTGGTTTACCAGTCATCATTCAGGCCCTGCGCTCTCAAGCATCACTTCTGTCTCAAACTTCTCCGAGCCCACGTGTCGAGGCCCACGTATCGGTTGGTGTAGGGGACCCCTGCAGGAATTTCTGCTGATTTTTTTTAGCAGGGAATTCCAAACTCGCCATATCGATGGCGGAGTCTAGAAAAGATCCAACTGGGCTTTGCATTTGTGTTCAGCGACCTCGAAAACTCAGTTACTCCCGTTCTTATGTCATATGGGCTCGTGAAAAGCTCATCTATTCGAGAGCAATCGAGTGAGGGAAAACGTATGCGCTAGCGGGTTAACGATAAATGAATTGTCTCATCACCCAACAAGGATCGAAACAGAATAACGAGAAAACATTGATAAGAAACTTTTTTGATATGCACCGACCGACAGGGCTTCCCTTCACATATTTGATGTAGTCAATCATCCTTCTCAAGAGCGCCTCGATTCTCCGAGAATATACTCTTCCATATCATATGCTACAAATGCAAACTCTTCTCACTGAGTATTCTGTCTCCAGAATATACAAAGTATCCTGTGTATTGAGTCTGACGAGGTCGTACCCCCAGGCTCTGATAAATCATCATCAATCAACCAATCTTTCTATGCCAACAACGTCTATAATTGTCTCGCTCTTCCACATCTGAATAACATGGGATCATCTGTCTAAAAAATGACAATGAGTCTTAGAAACCCGTTACGAGCCGAATGAACTGGAAATATCAGGAGAAACGATTTCCCACACAAAATTCCACACTGAATCCAAAATCGGCTTCAGATTCACAATAACTCGCGCTCCAAGTACTCTAGAGTGAAATCCTCAATCATTTCAAGAGCTTGCGGTAATTGCTAATCATCCCGCTTGCGAATGATTTTGAGGCTTTGTAACTTAGCGCAATCGATAGTTCAAGAAATTTTCTCTTGGACGACTCCTCCCAGGTGCTGATTTGGCGCATTAATGCCTCGAATATAGCTATTTGACAAAAAATATACAAATTGCGACGCGGTGCGTCGCAGCCGGCTCCTCGCCATTTCCTCGTCGTCACCTCGGGACAGATGAACCAAGGCTTATGCGCATACGTCTCTTTCAAGGTCTGCCCGAGGGACGACGAGGACATCACCGCATAGTGGATGAGGCAGACGTGGCAGCCGCGGAGCAACGAGGCTGCCGAGATCGAACGCCGCCGCCACCGCCAGGAGGCAGCATCTCTCGGCCCGCGGGATAGTATAGGTGCGCGTGTGCCGGTGAGGTCAGGAGGAAGCCTCGGCGTGTGGTGATCGGAGCCGCATCGCAGCAGATTCCGGACGCGCGACGCCCTCGCGAATTCGACCTCAGGCGATATTGCGACGCGCCCGCGATACTTGCGAGTGCACGGGCCGGGCTCGACAACTCTGAATCTTGCTGCGCGGCGAAAAATGTCACAAGAGCCGGTGCTGGCCGCGACGCCAGGAGTCCCTCGTCACGAGGGCAAGGGGAGCTCCGGAGGACGGTGAGTGGCCTCTTGGTTTTCCCCCGTGTCGGCCCATACCCTCGTGCCCCGCGAAGTGCCATGATCCCGGACCCGCAAGCGGCCCGCCGCGCGCCCTGCAACATGAGTGCCATACACCACCGTGGAGCTCTAGCCCGCTCTTGCGCGCCACTTGTCCTCCACCACATTGCGTTTCTCCGCTCCCGTGTGCCCTCACCGTGCGGTCCGCGGTCACGTGACGCCATTGAGCTGAGAGCTTGCTCGGGGTATAGGCTGTCACGCTGGCCGTTACGGCAATGCGCCGGAAAGCCCGCACACCTCACCCCGATCGTCCGTCGTCCCGGGAGCCGTCAGTGATTGCGCACCAGGCGCACGCGGCTGGTCATTTTGGTTCGCGGATTCGCCGGTGGCGGCCATGTATGTGCGCAGGAGCTCCTTTCCGGTGTGGGCGGGGATCGTCGCGAGGCCAGCGCCACACGCGCCGCGCGGAGCCCACAAAAGTTGCGACGTGAGAACGTCGCAGTCGCACTCGAGACCGTCGCCTCCCCTCCGCCCGGGTAGTTGGGAGCGTAATCTTGATATCGCTCGTACTTCTTTTCTGTTGAGGTACCCGGGCAAAAAGGAGTGATGACGAGGAAGTATCTGTCGGGCAAGCAGAGCAGAGCTGAGCCGCAGCAGAGCAGCGAAGGGGAGAGTGCGCACGAATCCCGATGGGGGCAGCACTTCCCGGGCGCGATTTGGGTGGGCGCGAGGTGGGGAATGGGCCGCGAGAGACGCCACCGGAACGGCCCTCGTGGATTAGCGTCCGACGCGGAGAGAAGTTCGTCTGATTGGAATAGACTTGTATATAGTCGACCGACGAGCGAATCAGTTTGAGTGAACGACTGGAGAGTTTTTGAGACCTGTTGAGCCAAGTTGGAATAGTTTCGGGGATTTCCTCACGAAGACGTGGGGTTTGCAGATTAGGACTCAGGCCCTTACATTTTGCGCCCGATGTTGCAGCAAGCAAAGATGGACGGTGAGTGCGGCTTTTCATTCGCATGATCCCTGTTATTGATCCTCCTTCGCCCCCTCAATCTGGGGAGTCGTGTGCGCTGCGGGTGATTTGCTGGGAGTGTCGTGCCCGAGGCCTCAGCTGTGCCCCACGTGCAGAGCAATCCCGCCGGGAGTGCGTTACCCGGGCGAATCGTCCTTGCCCACCTGCGTCTTGTCGTTGCCCCGCGTAGAGCCACGCGGAGCGTTAGGGGAGCTGCTCGGGCAGCTGGGTAGAGAACTCGGGGACCCGGGTCCCTCGGTGGTGGTGACTCCTCAGAGGCCTGCCCCCGAGGGTAGTATAGGGTTCCCTGAACCGCCCTTGGCCGGTACCAAGAGTAGCTCGACCCGCCAGGGTACCTTGTCTCGCCCTCGCGATCGCGTGTGCATTCAGGCCATCTTGGCCACGAGGCCGGCCGGCGGCGGCCATTTTTGCGCCGGGCAAGCGGATCATTGCAGGCGGAAGTCTCACAGCGGAACGCGCGCATCGCTCAGGTCACGTGACGCGGAGCATTAGGGCGCGTCCAGAGATGTCGTCCTGCACGGCTTAGGGTATGTCCAGAGAAGACGTGCCGCATGAACTAGGGTGCATCCAGGGAAGACGTATCGCGCGGAGGCAGGATGTATAAGTCGGTGCCCGTACATGAGGGAGGTTCTCGCGTGTGGTAGAGATGTGATGTAAATACTGTATATAGATATTGTGAGATTGGGGAAACTCAATAGTTGGACCCTAAGAGCAGATAGAGTTCGAGTCAGTGTATATAGGCATGCTTGCTACAGAATGAGCTGTGTGTGAACGAAGTATCTTTGTGAATAAATGGGCGCGTAGCTGGAGGAAATAATAGATACGGGGGGGGGGGGGGGGGGGGGGGGAGGGACTTGGGCCCAATCCCGATCCGGCCAAAAAGGAATGAGTTGTGACCCTCAAGTGTGTCATAACCTCAGATTCCCACCTCACAGATTCGCGGAAACCGACGCAGGGCCAAAGGTACGCGCGCGAGAGCCCCCGGCCAGGGCCGTACATAAGACTCCGATGAGATGGTGCGGGCGCCCCGAGATGCGTTAATAGAAGTGCAAGTGCGAATGCGGACGTAGTTTGAGACGGACAGTAGAGACATTAAACGCCAGTTTGTGAGGTAGTCGATTGTTGTATTTAGTGCTTGACGGCTTGCGGCCGTGACATGGTCACAGAATGCGGTAGTTCAATTTGAATGAAGCCAATTGTGTAGTTTTGTTATGAGAATCTCCAAGTTGTAGATTCGCAGAATTCCCTCCCTCCCTTATTGCAGCTGCGCATCCTCCCACAGCCGTGGTAGGCTACTCCACTCCTCGTGGCGAGGGAACTTGGCCCAGCCCCGTTCCGGCTTGAAATAAATGAGTGTAACGAGGTGGCGATGTTTTCCCTCGTATATTTCCTCTTATACGTCACAGAATATGACAGATTTCAAGATAAATGCCTAGCCTGGTTCCTGATACTCCGAATCGCCATCTGACACTTCAAACCTAGCTAGTTCCTCCTCATTGTATGGAATAGCTCTATCTTTGACATGAAGGCACCAAATCAACTTTTGTAAGTGGTCATTCAGAAGGAAAGAACCTTGCACAAAACATATGGTTTCGCGAAGATTCCTCAACACGGAATGTAATTTCAAGCGTTCACAGCATCATAAGCTCGAGGACCACATGACTTGCATTGACTATTCATTCTTTTTGCTAGAGTTTTGTGGAGCTATCATTAACAAGAAGAGAGGCAGAATAAAAGAGACAGGCCAAATGAGTGAGAATTGATAGTTTCGATATGTATCTATTCCATCTTATCCGAATATACTCATATGTATTAGGCTTTCCTGAGTTGATTCCAAAGATTTTTTCCTAGGAATGGATCGAAGAATCAAATACCTTCTCCTAGAATTCCTCCGATCCATTCCATGAGGCTGAGTTTCTCTATTGCATTTTGTTCATGCTCACTCCGTTCGACTTTCTTCCTCTCCTTCTATCCTTCCACCTATCCCCTTCTGGTGAATCGCTCTACAAAAACTTGAGACCCAGAACATCAGCGTGACGCGTTCGGTTATTGCGATATTCTAATCGGTCAGGAGTTTAGTACCGGAATATCTCCATTGATCTCAATCTAATCATTATTATCCCGATTTTTGAGTACTCGGTATTCAATATTTGAGAATATCTGCGTGATAATATCGTCATTCTGTCGTTCTTAGAAGATGAAATTATCAAAACGAGTCATTCGTGCATCCCACATACTCCTTCGTGCCATTTAATGGAACACAATGAGTCTCATGATCCTCGCGTGTTTGATTGAAACTAAGAAATCAATCATCCTCTGCGGAACTTATCATTCGATCTCCAAGAGAGCCCGTAGAAAAGATCAAAGTTCTGGGGTAGGAATCTCACTGCAATGATAGTTCTTCCGTGAAGTATTCGAGTCCACTTCGAAATGAGCTACCGTAACCTCAAAATCTAGTACTCTTTCAGACAAATATCTCAAAATCTGTCCATATGATCGCTCAGCGGTAATCAGGACTTTTGATCGGCGCATATCAATCGATCACACCCATCGAGTTCCATCAAAGTTGGCCCGGAACGAAGAACCATATATTTTATGCGGGATCTTTTCTTAGGTACCGACTGCGCTAGGTTACAAAACCCCAGAATCATGCGCAAGAGAAGTGAGAAAGGTATCGTTGTGACAATTGAAAGTTGCCATTTAGAGTACTTGAAACGCAATTAACTGCAAATCTGAGACCAGATCCGAATTGAGCGTGAAATTTCGCGAGGAAATCATATTTTTGGATACTTGAGTGATTTAAATAAATCACTCAAGTAAGTGATCACCCGTGAACACCCGTGAAATCACCCGTGACGAGCCAAATGGCTCGTCACGGGTCTTTGAGACTCGTTGTTGCATTTCACACGAACTATCCCATGTTCCAAAAATGGGGAAAAGGGCACCTGCAGGGACATTTTTCGGAAGCCTCAAAAAAATCCCAGAATAATTCCTGAATTACTTTTTTGGCATATGGAGAAGATTCAGTAAATGCCCGCAACGTTCAGAAAGGCTTAGGGAATAACGGATACTCCAATGTACACAACATAATATTTAGATGCCCATCACATCAAAATTCGTCGTTCGAATCGTTTCGAAGCCAGCCAACTCCTTTTCATACGTACGGATTCGAAAAATCCTCACCTTCCTGGAAATTCGCGGGTGTTGGAACAGGCGCTCTGGTAGGCGCTGCAGCGGGCGCTCTGGCGGGTGCTTTCGCGCCCGACGATTTTCGCAGTTCTGAGCGCCTGCTGGAGCGAGTGCTAAGTTCAGGTTATGCAAATGAAAAAAAACTTCGGACAAGTAGCGAGGGAGGACATGGCTCGACGCGAGATCTTCTGTAAGGCGCGCACTGACAGCTGTTGGAGCATCCGCGGTGGCGCACAAAATTCGAGATCATTCCAATTGAGGGAAACGAAGAGGTGGAAAAAATACGCGCAGGAGTACGAGTGACAAGAACAAGAGATGGAGTTTCAGGTTATCATCCAGGGTGGTATAATTGAACAAATGTCAATGCTGCAAGCTACTTCTGAGACATGAAATACTCATCTGAAACGACGTGAAGCTCGACCTCAAATTGGCGCCAGACCTTCGACGTTGCGTAGATGCAGAATGAGAAAGATGGAATTGATTTCCAACAAAAATTTCTCCCCTTGTTGTCGGATACAATTTTCTTGTTTGGTCTCTTGAGCAGCCGATTTCTTCAATGAATGAAATAACGAAGACTTCTGCTCACGACCTGTCAACAAGGATTCATCGCACCGCAACAGTGAATCTTATAGGAAAATTTGTCCTCCCATTTCAAACCCGACCGAGAAAACTGCACCGTAGGAAAGATCCGGTTTCGATTCAAGATCGAGCTTTATGTCGTTTCAGATGAGTATTTCATGTCTCAGAAGTAGCTTGCAGCATTGACATTTGTTCAATAATACCACCCTGGATAATAACCTGAAACTCCATCTCTTGTTCTTGTCACTCGTACTCCTGCGCGTATTTTTCCCGCCTCTTTGTTTCCCTCGATTGAAATGATCTCGAATTTTGTGCGTGATGGCACAAACGATTTCGATACCTTGTGGGCAAATTTTTCTGCGCAGGCCGACGCCTGCCTCTTGAGGAATCGTAGATAGCTAGCTGCACACCAGGCATGGGAATTCTTCGTTGTCTTGGGGGATCGGCACATGCAGTCTAAGCGTATGATGTGGAAGAAACATGCCACTTTCATGATGCTGCGTAAATACAAAGGAGAAGACGCGGCAGTCGGCAAAGATTAGAGCTCTGCAGTTTGCTATCTGCGACGGCGAAAACTGATTGAATTTCATTTGATCAAATTGTAAGCGCCCCATGTTCCAAGCAGAAATTACTGGATCTTTCGATTCACCCGGGGTCGCTGTCTTGGTAACATTTTCTGATGAATTACAATTAGTCTAATCATACCATAATGTACGAAATGTATGATTCTAACTATCGTCATGAACGTTGAATGGAAAAAGGTCGAATACATACCCATCCCACTCAAATCTTCACTCGGTCTAATAATTGACACAGTCACGCAATTTGACGCAATATCCTCGATTTTGACGCGGGGAATTTCTCAGTTTTGAGCGCCTACTGGAGCGGGTGCTGGAGCGGGTGCTATGTTCAGGTTATGCATGCCGAAGAAGCACTGGGACAGGTCACGAGAGAGGACGCGACTCGACGGAAGATCTTCCGTAAGGCGCGCACTGGCGGGTGCTCCAGCATGCGCCACCGCGGTTGCGCGAGCACCCGCCACCGCGGATGCTCCAACAGATGTCAGTCGCGCCTTACTGGAAATCTTGCTTCGAGTCGCGTCCTCCCTCGCTACTTGTCCGAGGTTATCTTCCATCCGCATAATGAGGCCGCCGTGGCCTAGTGGATAAGGTCCTGGTCTCCCACGCGGGAGGCCGGGGTTCGAGTCTCGGCCGGCACCACTTAGATTTTCTCTCATGTGCTCTCTACGGCGGTCTGGGTGGTTCGGAACCCACCTTAAACTGTAGGTCCCCCTCACCGAGGTGGAATCGGTAGTTGGCAGTTGCTGACGCGCTGGTTGAGCGTAACTCAACGCCACGCACATGGGTGCCGTCTGGATAGAGATCAAAAGAGCAGGTGCCGAGACGTACAACTAAGAACTCATATCTTCCATTCGCATAACCTGAACTTAGCGCCCACTCCAGCAGGCGCTCAGATTTACGGAAATCGTCGGGCGCGAGAGCACCTGCCAGAGCGCGCGCTGCAGCGCCCGCCGAAGCGCCTGTTCCAGCACCCGCAAATTTTCAGGAAGGCAAGCGTCCTTTGGGAATGATAAGTCATCCAAGTGAACGTCTTGAATTCCTTGCAGACCTAAAAGATGATCCCATCTGATCACAACTGGTTTTTTTAAACTAGAGCTTGATCCACCAATGTAGCACGAGGAAAATGTAACTTTCCCCATTATCACGCCGCTGTGACTTTACTTCATACCGTCCGCATATTGATTTGAAAATTCGCTCAGAATTAAGGCAACACATTCAGGAACTTCTGCAATCATCGAATGAGAATCCTTTGATTCGATCTTGGAGGACTAGGGATCGTGTAGATGAGTGGTCACAATCAAATTCGCAAATTGAAGTATGTTTGCGACGTTTTGTCAAAGAAATCCACTGACCTAATCAGGCACATTCGTAGATTTTTTGTCGCTCACATTTTAATGAAGATTCAATTCAAAACTCAGGCTCGAATGAGTCTACGCAGGAAGATTCATCCTTCCAGAGTTGAACCGAAGTCAGTTTTCTGGCTGATCAATCCAAATTGTAAAACTTTGATATCAGAGGGCATAAACACATACCTGATGCCTTGGGCGACCTACTATTGATGGAAATACAGCTCGAGGAGCATCGTCACCGGCAAATCCAGCTTTGCACATCCCAGATCCATTATCCACGACGAGTGCTGCTACATCATCGTCACACATATCGAATTATGGATTGGGACACTGAAAAATTATACCTTGTGGTAGATGGAATTTTTCCAGCGATTAGGTGACCAATCATGGAGGATATTGGATGGCAGTGAAGAGTCGGAGCGAAACAAAAACCCTCTCAATTCCATTCAAAGGCCAACCATTGGTAGTGGGATATTACATCCCTCGTTTCCAGCCCTCCCCCTCTCTCCCAATCCACTGATCCTACAATATCTGATCAGCAGTTGTACCAATACCAACATCTTGATCACGTCATTGTGTAAAGATTTTCAGTCACTGTTGTCACTCACCCTGCGAATATGTGTCAATCATTTCGGTGGGATGTGATTCTGTAATGTACGAGAATCAACGATCCGTGTTTCAGGCGACTCGACTCTCTCCGCGCGAATCAGCTATTATTCAGCCGAAGAATCAGTATTCACTGCCGTGGTGTCAACCAGCAGATTGAATCAGTATTCATAGAATGTACTCAAACTCAATAGTTAAGGCGCGGAAACCCGTCAATGTGAAGTCACATGCTGGATCGTTATTCTAATGATTTTAGTCCAAAATAGGGAGAATGCAAGTGTTGTCGTCACAGAATCAAGTTTCGTCCCCTCGGGCGCTGATCGTAATCAGCTCTGTGTGATTGAAAAATCAGTGACTGGAACAGAAAATCAGTGTCCGCAGCAGTTCGTGTCAGTGAAAATCCTCCAACAGGAACATCAGCACATTATAACTGATCTGATCAGTTTTTGGATCCCCGTGTATCCACTGTATGCTCATACACTGAAAGACTTCCTGTTCCGGATCTCGACCACGAAATCGCGTCGGCGATTCGACCACAGGTGTGGGGCAGAAACGGTCCACACTGTGGTATAA
>JAPYYZ010006415.1:0-12450 GCA_030522705.1 Eretmocerus eremicus | reverse complement strand
TAGATTATTTCTATTTTCGACAATATTTATGAAATAATGATGTATGATACCGCTTTGAGAAAGCATTCTGCTAATCTCATTTAGCAGCGTATTTTTTATATTCAACTTGAGTTTGTTATAGATCAACCATTCTTTCATTAGATCTATAAATATAGTGAGGTTATGCATCGCTTCATTCCATGTATTCCGATGACATAGTAATACTGTATCATCAGCATATGCTGTACAACAATTTTCCACGGTAATGTCAAATAGATCGTTGATGGATATAATGGATAGCCACGGCCCTAGGATCGTTCCTTGTAGAATTCCTGTGTCTGTGTTTATAACTTCATTTTTTAGACAATTTATCTTAACAATTTGTTGTCTATGTTCAAAATAGCTTCGGACGAGTCGTTTTGCTTCCTCTCATGAATAGGAAGAAAATTTGGTTATTGAGATAATTTAAAAAAAAAACGCTTCCACTGCAGCAGTAATCAAAATTGACCAAGAGTTCTAAAATAAAATCAATTTCGGAATCATTTTGTGTTCCCTATACGATTCATGTGATTCATTTTGATCAATTTTGGTCAAACTTTTAGTCAATTCTGATTAATGCTACAATGAAAATGTTTGTCAAAAAATCATCTTTAACGAAATTTTATTTTCTCATTTTTAGTTGATTTTTCTCAAGCGGAGACGCAACCTTTTTTTGACTTGAACTTCAAAATGACTTGCTAGCATGGGAATTTAGGTATATATCCGTGATTTTGAAGCGATTTGAGTGAAGTAATAGATTTTTACGAAAAAAATTTTGTTGTTGGAGCTTCTTCAATTTGTACCTCTGAATTTTGAGCTTGTAAAATCATGACTTTTTTCAATAAATCCGAGTTTTCCTCAACGATTGCGCTATGATTGTGGTATTCATTCAGGCGATTTCGATCGACTTGTAATTACGAAAGATTAAATGATCGAGAGAAACATGCACGCCCAATTGAGTCGATTTTTGATAATTCGTGGCGGGTTGCAATATTTTCATACGAGATTCGTTTGAAAAGTCCTTTGGTCATCTTAGAGAGTTGACGTCTTAAATAAAGTGAGCAGTCGCCACATTTTGAATTTCACCCTCGTAGCATGGGCTTATATCTTGCTTGGTTATAGTGTGTAAGCTCATATCCAGTAGAAAAGTCATCGCTTCGTCAGACGCGGGAGCTCACTTTCGCAACAAGGTACGTAGAAACCGTTGAGGGTGTGAAAAATGAGCCGTGGAGGACACTCGAGCCTCTCGCGAGATCCTGTAGAGCTGCGGGACTCGCGTAATAAGCGGGAAAGGGGATCAGCAACGATGTTTACCTGCGGGGGCTCGAGGGCAGCCGTGGCTCTGCCGAGCGCGCCTCAGCCGCTCTCGCGCCGGCACCCCTCGCATCGCCACCGCCCTTGCCGGGCAAGTTCAATTTCAGCCTCTTTGAGGCACACAACGCTCGCGCCACCGTGTACACGCAAATGTAGCTGCGCCGCGCCGCCGCGTAAAGCCAAGTGGCTGGAGGCGCTGGTCACTCACAGGGTGCAGGCCAAGACAAAGACAGCCACTCTCTGGCGCCACGACCAACCAGACTGTGTCGCCCGCACCGTGCCTCTTCGTCGCCCCGAGCCTCGGCTTTTGAAAATCCGCCCCCAAAAGCAGCTCTTGACCCACAACTCGAACATCGGATGAGCCGCATTGTTGTTTCTGAGCTATGCGCATTGCTTGCTGGTGCTCGTTCAGCCCCAATCGAATTGATGACTTCTTGGTTTGCGTTCAATCCCAAAGTGCGGTTGCGGCTGTCGCTGATTTCATTCACAGTCGGAAGCTGAGACAGTGCTCGCGATGTACCCATGAGCCTGCCCCTCTAAATCTGAAATAGTGGGATTCTACTATTTGAATATGTGAGAATTCGCCCATATTGAAATAGTTGCTGGGCACTATTCACGGTAGTAGATTTCAAACTACAACTTCAAAAAGTGGACAGGCACAAATTGAAATAGTCGCCAGGCATAAGCTAAGATTGTAACCAAGCACTATTTGAAACTGCAGATCAAATAACAATTTGAAATAGTGGTTATATTATAGTCACATATTTCTCAAAAGTGACCCTGACACAGAGCTTGCACGAAGTACTTTGTACGTACACCGTCTCCAAGTTTTGAGGAAGTTTTGGATTAGAGTCCAGAATCTCCATAATAAAGATGTTTGGACCGTGTGATATCAAATTAGTCACCTATCTATCGGGTGGAATGAGTTTACTCGATTCTAACTAGTGGCAGATACCTCAAGTCTTTTCCGACAGTCAACTACAATTTCAAATAGCGTTATACCACAAATTCATATGTAGCTTGGTGGCAGATTTTTCTCCAAGTCGTCAATCCACTACTTTGCATGTGGTACATCTACTATTTGAAATAGTGGAAATTCTACTATTTCAGATTCAGAGTGTGAGGTGCATCGCTGCTCAAGATTGGTCTCCTTCTCTGATTTGATAATACTCCTGAGGCTGTTTTTGAAGAATCCCTCGATGGATTTTAGAGTCAGAGCAGTTTCTACATTGAACGACGAAGCTGAATTGACAAGCTTTTTGATTGTATCCAGGCGCGCTAAGCTCTTCAGCGACATGAATAGTTGTAATGAGAGACTCGCTTCTAGATTTGCCAATGTGATCGCAGTCAAAGTAAGGTGGGTGTACCCAACTTGCCCATACACGCTGATATCCAGAACGCGCACCTCGCGACCGCGCATTCCCATGTTTACCACGTTAGAACTCGAGAAACTGAGCGCGCGGTTTCGATCGATCCAAAACGATTTTTGCATAGGTATGCCACTTGAAAAGAGATATAACATCGGGATTCTCAGAATAATCCAACGTAGTACAATTTTCTATTAAGCTGCGGGGCACTCTATGCTTCCTTCGGAACTTTATTGTGTATAAACAGTGAAACTAAAGACTCTACAAACCGCGCACTGCTGATGGCTCACATTCACCCTTCATCGCATACATTTACAATATCTCAGGCTACCTTGCTTGCACGCAGGAGAAAGAGAGAGAATTCGGCGGAAGTCGGTTCCGCGCGAGCAAGTGCTACTTGCACGACTGGAAATCCTCGTCGCGACGGTTTCCCGCGGACGATGCCTCGCACTCTGGTCGACGGCTCCTGTGGCCATCGCCTCCCGGCGCTAGGTTCCTCGGTCTCGCGCGCTTGGCCGAGACGATTCGCGATCGGATTCTCTTTCCTCGAGTTTGGAGAATTCACGCCCGCGCGCGCGTGTGTCTCTCGCTCGTCAAGCGCGGCTCGAGCTGCCCCGTCTCCCGATAGCGATGTACGAATATCCCCCATAGATTATGGCCGAGCCATCGAAAGCGAAGAAGAGACGCGCGAGTTGAGATGAAATAGTATCTCTGCTCTCTACTTTGTGTTTCAATTGTTACGTAGTTTACCCCAGACTACGCGCCGACTTCGTCTACGGTCATGGCCGAGACCGGGCGGTCCAGCGCTCGAGCGATGCTCCACGAACGAAGATTCGAATGGACCAAGTCGGATCGGCGGGCCGCAGCGCGATTCGAGCGTTCAAGTGGTTCAGGGCGGTCGCTGGTCAGCCACGGGTACCGCATCACTCGCTCATCTTGCCAGCGAGAGAGGGGCCAGCGCGAAATCGCCCGCGAGCCGCAGTCGGCCAGGAGTCGTCGCAGTCGGGGGCGCTGTGCCGCGAGTCAGGGGCTTTCGGGGGAAGCTCGGGCGCGGGGAGCCCGGCCGTGCGCGCGGAGACTCGGCTCGGGGGTGGCTGCGGCCCTCGCTCGACGAGGCAGCGCTCCGGGGCCGCTCGGCGCGCCGTCAGTCGGTCGCGCGCCGCGCAAAGGGCGCCAGCTCTCGCCCCTCGCGCCCGGCCCGCCGGCCGCCTCGCTCCGTCCACGTGCTCCGCCGCCGCTGCACGCGCGTCGCACGGGGGCATCGATCCGCGCCTATATTGCGGCAGCTCGTCCTGCGCACCCTCGCCCCCGACGGCCACGTGCGGATCCGCGTCCGCCGCAGCCAGTGACGAACGCTCGAACGAGACGCTGGGTCGGTGCGGGGCTCGCCCGCGACGAGCTTTTGCGCCGGGAGCGTCGGTGGGGCCGAGGGTATCCGCGAGCGGAGCCAGACGGTGCGCGAGTACGGCCGTCGCGGCCGAGTTTCGCTCGCATCGGGAGCGGGCCGCGCTGTAGCCGGACGCGGATCAATCCGAGTGCCGAGTGGGCGAGAACGCGGGCGCGCGAGTGTGCAGTGCGAGGAGGGAAAAGTGCGTCGCGAAAAGTCGCCACCGCCACCGCAGTCACATGGCTCGAACATGGCGACCCGAGCCTCGGGGGGCATCGCTCTCTCTCCCCCGGCGGCGATAGAGCGGCAGAAGCAGCCCTCGAGCCGCGCCGCCGCCGGGCTCCTGCCCCCACCGAATGCGCGTACATACATGTATATAGGGCACACGTGGCCTGGCAGCACCCGCACCGGCAGCTCTCCGGCCTCGCTTCGGCAATACCCGGCACAACGAGGCCCGAACATTTGCACGCGATGCGTGCGCGAGGCAGGACTCGAAACTCGATGGCTGCGCTGCTATGCGATTAACCTCTTCCGTCCGACCCCGTCCACGTGCATATGGAAAATAGCCACGGCCCGATGTTCAGGTGAGTACGCGAGGGATCAATCGACAGTTGCGTGCAAAACTCGGCACGTTCCATCGCCGCAAACGTTCGAATCGGCGCAATGCGGCACTTTCGCCCCTCTCTTTGGCTCTCTGCCTCGTACTGGCACCTGCGAAGCGCCAGACGCGATTCAATTAGTCCGCGAGAGCCGATGGATGAGATTGGCGCCGGGCGAGACAGCCACGCCGAATGAATTGATAACGAACCCTACCAGTCCGTCCGTCTCGAACCAATCATTTGCGACAGGCTCTTGTTGCAAATCATTCATGAATCGATAGCGTAATCAGAAGTATCGTCGGCTCAACTACATGTATATTTGAGTCAAATTGATAACTTTTCTCCAACTGTTTTTCTCCGTTTCGACGGACGTGCTGTCGAAACGGAGGAAAACAGTTGGAGAACAGTTATATATTTCTGAGTTACGTATTCCTGCGACAGGAACAGTCGCAGAAATACATCACTCAGAATGCAACAGCCGACTTTTGCACTACTGTATCGAAACGAATCATGTAACCATTTACCGATGATGATTTAGTTCTTAGAGGGATTTGATGACAGTTGGAAGGACCAAAGTGACGTGAGCCCATTTTTCGTACTTATTCGTAGTTGCGATCTGTTCGCTTGAAATCTCTTCCAGAAACTATAGTCGCAAATTTTTTCAACTAAAAACATTTCCCTCAATGTCATAAATTTCCATTGATACGCCAAACTTGAACAGAATATTGGTAGCTCTAAAATTAAGGCCTATTTTTGGCGTTTTCAAAAGTGGACTTACCTCATTTTGATCGGGAACTCTCCATTTGTTAACAGTTTTGTCAACCTTGTAGAGCTTTTAAATAAACCTTGTGACCCATCCCAACCTATTAAGTCGCTATAAAAGAGACTTTTGCAGTACACCCGGGTGTCGAGTGGAAGCAAGTAGCAAATTTAGGTAGGAATCGGAGGGCCACTCGACGATGTTCAAGGGATTGCAAGGTAAACACCTTGCATCTGGCAGAGTGAAAACTAAATATCGTGTTGGCTCGTTAGCTCGGTAAGAGCTCAATCAACGCCGCAGCTAGCTTCTGAAACTGATCCAAGTTGGGGATCAGCCCTTTCAAACGCAGTGAAGGCAGGATCAAAGCCTTCCTTCGCTAGTCGTGGCTTCGACTCCCTCACGGCGCGATGGCGCTCCACTTCGCAAAGTAATGGAAAGCCCACTTTTACGCCCGTCGTTGCTCGTGGCATTCAACTAGTGCTCCAGGTTCACAAATTAAATACCGAGATCCTAATTTTGAGAGGCTGGTGTTACGTCAAATTCTAACCTCCAAAATGTAAAAATTCGAACTCTCACGAAGCTGTCTTTCGTCAAGATACGGGCAAGACAAAGTCTTTGTGACGGAATTCGATGTGCTCTGAAAAGCTAACCCATTTCTCGGGTGCCCCGATCGCAGAAGTATTGAACTTCGGATCTAAGAGTGACACGCGCAACTCAATCCATCGTGCAATATGACGTACGAAATGAGCCCATTTCGTGTCGAAAAAGGAATTTTTCTGAGCCACGAAGTAATTGTTTGCTCTTTCAATTTCAACGACAAACGACCAAATGAATCGATTGTTCTAAAAGTTAGCCTATCACTCATTTCAGTTAGGTTCTACTTCCTGCAAATCTTCTTCAAGTATCTGACTAGATTCCTTAGGACAAGTTAACGCTAACCTCATGGATATCGCTGTTATAAAATGGGAAGACTCCAAATTCCTCCATTATTTCGTATTTCATGGCATCGTGGAAGGACTTGGAATGTCTGGCACAGCTATGAAACCCGTCGTGGTGATAGAGTAAGAAAAATGGTTGTTCTCGATTCGGATGGATCTCACATAGTTTCTGGAAGACAAGTACTCATTGGTCGCGCAAGCAATCCGTACCCGAATTTCATGACCTTTCCGAATCTGGTAGTACTTCTATGCTTCAGTTCTACGTACCTATGCTCTATTCAACGAATCTTAATTCTGGACTCCAAAATCGAATCCGTCATGGTTAGTCATTCAAATGCACATAGCTACATCTTCTCATCTCGTTTGCCCACTTGAACCGTCAAGAAAATTAGCTCTTGTGGATATTCAAAAAACTTTCGTATATACAGTCAATGAGGAGATGATATAATCATTATTCTAAGATTCATGGTGTACCTTTCAAATGCTTCCACTATCCTTCAAAAAATCTGAATCTCGGATTGAAGTAGTGGACTATATTGTAACGCAAGCTTCAGTCAGGTTTTGGATCTACGATCAAATCGTATACATACGAGGGATCAAAATGGGGATTTAGTTCAATAACAATGGAAGATGGGTCTTACCATATGACCTCACCATATGACGAGAATACTATTCCTCTGATAACAAATTGACTTTCGCCTCAATTTGACCAAAAATCAGACAATACACACCAAACATTTGCATGAATTGTATCTGATTCTTATATGGGGTGATAATAATAATGAAATATTATCATTATGTAGAGTACGTTGCCATATGTTAGCTATTGCACGCCTATTTTTGAGTATACGCTCTATTTCCCTACGTATGGCGATGGGTAATTCATAATCATGGGAGCCAGGAAGGAGCTTTGTTTGCGGTACTCTTTTCGCGCGTAGTCGACGTTGTTCCCATGGACATACAAGACCGTTACTCTGATCAAGGAGACAGTAAGAAATCTTACTCTCATTTGCAATGTTGAGGTTAGACCGTTGAGAGATCGGGTTATTATGGGATTTTCCCCGATTGCACGAGTTTTAGTCCTGCGCTAAATTGCATAATAATCTTGAGAATTCGTTGGTTCGAATGGGTTTGGATTCTGTCAAGGATCCTCGTCAGCACCGAAGAGTCGTCTCATTGCGAAATTTTTTATCCATTCGCTGTAAGAGTCTAGTGGATTACACGTAGCCGCCACTTGTTTGGGCAGTACTCTCACTCTGGTTTATATCTCGAGAACGATTGGGCATTAGACTCTGCGGCTTTGGACATAATCTTTTTGCAGCAGAATGAGACGATTCTTAATGTTTTAGTCGAATTCGTGACCCAAAAATCGATCATCCTTCTAGTAGCTCCACTTTTGGAAAAGGTAGAAAAAGTTGGTTTCCGAGCTTTCCTTCAAGCCCCAAATAAGAAGGCACAATCCGCAGGAGGAGTTCTCCCATGTTCTTTACGTAATTGCCTGTCACAGAAAATTATTAAACGGACCCTCTCGTTGTTACATCACAAACAAGCAATATTCGTAAGGTAACTAAAATGGCCTCGCAATCAGTCCAGTCAGCTCTGTGTCTATTTTTCCAAGAGCCTGGTGTGTAGAGGGGTTGTTCTGTGTCGTTTATCGCCATATCCGAGCGCAAAAGCGAGACAGGAGCCTTTGCTGGGCACACCATTGAAACGACTAGATGCGCGAATATACGTCGTGCTCGGGCAAAAGTCGCCGCAGCTGCTCTCGAACTTGACGCGAAGCTTCCGGAGTTTGCGCCCTTTCAGCGAGTCGCTTGCCAAGGCTGAGCGCTCGCAGCAGCAAAGTAAGCGCGCAGCTCGTCCAATCAGCGAGGCAAGGGCTGGATCAGCTGCGCGCATGAAAGGCGGCGGGGTCGCGGCTTTGACCGGGCCGGTCGACGACCCCGCCAGCGGACCATGGCAATTCATCGCGAGTCTCTCGAGTAAGACGACTCGCTAATCTCGCGTGGGAGTCGGTCAACAAAACGGGAGATCCGAGCGGTCGCCTCTTCGCGGTTGTCGGGACTTCGCCCTATAGCACGGCTTGTGTGGTCAACGCGGTTTGGCTATAGTATTCCTCTGGAAAAAACACAAAAGCGTTCCCGCAAAGTCTGCGCACTACACTGATGATTTTTCGGGGATGTTTTCGTTTTTATAGATAACGAGTGATCAATCCATTAAATCCTCTATTCAGAACAATGAAGACGGGAATTTGACATTTTGTCCCAAATGTCTCATAGACGCCAGTCGATAGGAACATCTGGAAAATGTATGCTCGAGCAACTCTAGACAAAAATAACAATCCTTAACCAACCTCAACAAACCTAAATGAAAAAGCAATCCTCGGGTCAAACTCGTTCAAAAGATCTTGCAGTAATTGGCTCATATAATAAGTCGACAGATTCATAGCATATTCTGATGAAGTGATGCAAGCATGAGAGGACACTTCGAGGGATATTCTGGTGGGGTTTTGTGAAAGTCAATTGCTCTGCTTTGGAATTATGATGGGAATCTGTCTGGATCGCGCGAATCCAGGACGTGATCTATCCAGTCCCTTTCTCTTGCGCTCTCCTCCACACATCGAGTGAGCCGCCTTCATCAACGTTCCAGATTAACTCGAGAGTCGGTAGGAAATAGAGGGTGTTCGCATTTTCGGTTCAGTTTGGTGCCTTAGCTTGACCCACGGACATCTTGCCTATGAAACGGAGTCCGGCTCTGATGCTCTTATCCCGATATCGCTATACGCCTCTGTGGAGAAATGTATACTCGTGCATTGAATCCCGCAGCTAGTGACTTCACAAGGAGGTTGCTCATATTTGCGATATGCCCATAGCTATCCTCGTGTACCAGCATTACTCGCGCTTAGAAGTAGCTCGAGCCGTATGCTTGCTCATCGATGCGCTGGGTAAAGTTGTTGCGAGCATTCACAGAGCCCCTTGTCGTCATCCTCTTAGTGCCATGCTGGAGCTCGAGTCAGTAGAGCTGATACCCACACGAGTACTCACACACACATTACACACTCTTCACCGCGAAGGCTTGTTTGATTGATTGGTTTATGGGAGATCCCAACCTCATTTGCAGTTTTGGAGATTCCATATTCCATGGTGGCAGTCATATACTTATCTTGTTTTGGTGTTAGATTCACTATTGTGATAGCCCAGATGCTCAGAACATCGAACAAAACCTCATAAAAAGCCATGGAAACCTAAAATCCAGTATGTGCATGGGTATCTCGATGACCATATCTGAGCTTGGAGATATGTGTTCAAAAGATGATTTGGCAACTTTATATGTTGAGATAATGATGAAATTCATCATTTGAAATTTCTGAGAGGTGATTTGGTGATAAATTCTGAATAATTCATTGGAAAAATTTGAACAAATACCCTATGAAAATTTCTTATTGATGTTTTCTATCATTATCTGAACACATAAAGTTGCTAAATCATCCTTCAAACACATTTCTCCAAGCTCAGATATGGGCATCAAGTACCCATGCGCATATACACTGAGAGAAGTAATGCGTAAGGGTTATGCCGCAAGAGTAACAATTACTCCACGGGTTTTTAAATAATAGTCAAGCCGTGAGCATTAACTATTACTCTCTGAGCGTTTAGTGTCATGCTCTGAAGCACGTGCGCATCAGCAAATGACCGGGGCTGCCTGTCTCATAACCTCTATCTACAATCTAAAGATACATCACAAAAAGCCGTGGAAGGGTCTCTAATTAATGGAATGTAATCACCGAATTCATATTATGCATATTACTCCCAAAATTTTTGAGAGATTGTGATAGCTTTTTCGCCATCAATCATCATAATACGTCATGAAATCCAGTGCAGTGATTGAGGAAAAGTTATTTGAATTTGCTTACATTTCATTCTATCCAAAATACGCTTTCTGAGTAATTACGAGATATCATGGTTTGGAAAAAATTGATTGAATTCAAATACTTTCCCAGAAAGAACCATATCTAAGCTGAGGTACTCTCATGCACTTTTATCTATTGGAAATAATGATGGTTTGAATTCTTTCTGGAGACCCTCGATATCTATTGCACATATGCATACTTCTCAGATGAGAGCATTCAACAGAATATGAGCAGAAGTGTTTTCAAAAAATGAAAGATAGTTAAGAATTTGTATTGGTTCGTGGTTGTTATTTCAATCCTAGAAATTCCAGTTTCATGAGACATATATACAAGAGACTGTTTCATTACCTGTGCGCGTTGAAACTAATATCAAGTTTTGTGAAAAAACTCCTCAGAGGTATGTATCATTCTGTGAAGTATTAAGCGGTCGTTTGATTAAAAACATCACGATTGCAGAGTAGCATAAAGAACCAATTGCAGGCCAGGTTGAATATTAGCGACTCAAGTATCATGGCAATCTCGGATGGTGAGCGAAACTTTGATTATTGAATTGAGTAGAGATTGATGAGAGAGTACTTGATACATCCGCCTTTTTAAAGTGGTTCACTTTCTAGCACTTTCATGAATAGAATTTTCTGAAACTCTGCGTACTTAAAGTCTGTAACGTTTCAGAAAGCGTCTAATTTTTCTAGAACTCTTTACCGTCTGTGAATCAAGTTATTAATGATCGAAATTTTGAAATTTAGATGGGGAATATAGAGATTTCATCTCCTTCTCCAGATATCTCAAGAACCACGCAATACTTAAACGTGGAGAGAAGCAAGTTTGTTAAACTTTGAGGGATAAATAACTTCGCAATATGCTACGAAAGTTGACCATCTTATCTGGTAGATGTTGCACTTTGTTTAAATGGCATTCAAACGATTCCGGCCAAAATGATACAGATGGTCAGCGAGCATCTTAAAAAGTTTGCTCGTGAAATTTTATTCAGATTGATCAATCCATTTTGGAGATATAGTTTATTTAAAAGCAGGCGTGGAATCAGTTTCTCATATAACTCTATACTTTTTAACCTACTATACCACCTTAATTCGACCGCTCTCGAATTATAAAATCTCAATTATAATATTGCACTGTACCCTGCATTTTGGTATATTCTTCATCATAACCTCTACATGCAGAGCAAGATTTGGATGCTGATGCCATTTCAAAGCTGTACGGATTAACTGTTAATGCCTGCAAATACATACTCAGGAATTTATTCAAAACATATTCCATTGTTTTTATGACAGATTCCTCAACTCCTAACCCTAACAGCTTAGAGCCAAATTCATATTTTGCTTCATCTATTAATGCTCCGGCGCCTTAACTACAAAGGATTACTTCTCTCAGTGTACTGGATTTTGGGTTTTCTTAGATTTCTTGAGGTTACGTTCGGTATTTTGAGCATGTGGGCTATCAAAATGGTAAATCTAACATCACAACAAGATAACTATGTGATTGCTCCCATGGAATATGTAATATAAGCTCCAGTACTACAAATGAGGTTGAAGTCTCCCAAATGCATGGACCCTTCCCTTAACACGAAGACATTCTCAACCTATGTCTCGTGCTTTTCTGGAGCTGCAACTTCAGACAAGCCAAAGCCCTGCCAACCCAATCCGCTTGCTCTTTTTTCAAAGGGAATTGTTGGTAGTAGTGAGTTTCCTTGATTGGGAGTAGCTTACGACACTCCAGTGAGAGTCGGAGTGATCTCTACAACATGGCTCGGCCGATTGTTAAAAGAGTGAATAATTATATTGCAATGCGACTCTACAGAAGCGGAATAGAGAAAAAGTTGGTGCAAAGTCAGACGAGCAGATTCTCGCTGCTGATGAAGTGCGCTCGAGTGATGTGTAGGGGTAGGCATGAATGCAAACTCGAACGAAGACAAGAAGTGCTGTGGCGTGTGCTGGGGCTTTGCGACTGGCGCACGCAGCACTCTAAATTCCTTCGAGGGAAAAATCCCTCCAAGTAGAGGCTTTCTTGCCTCCAACGGTAGAGGGATTTCAAAATCCTTCGAGCTAGAGGGAAATTTGCCTCCAATTAGAGGCAAACTTCAAAATCCCTCCAAGAGGGGGCAAGATTCAGTGCATCGGTATAGTAAGGTTATGTGTC
>JAPYYZ010006414.1:0-19490 GCA_030522705.1 Eretmocerus eremicus | reverse complement strand
CAATATTTTCTACCCATCTCCACCCGAAAGATCAAAAAGAATTCCTTGAATGTGAGTTTCCATTTTTGATCGATTCATTGATTTACAAAATAATTTAAAGTCTTCCTTAAGCCCTTGTGCTCTATTCTATGTGACTTCTAGTTGTCTTCTCTGGAAAACGTGATCAAAATCGCAAAAAATTTTTTCCAAGAGCTGAGTTTCTTTTCTCATTAATTGACCGAATCGAAATTGCGTTACAGGCCCTTTTTTAGCTGTTCTCAATTGTGACTACTGCAATTAGTAATGAGTGAATATGAATTAATTTTTGATGATATTGAAGTGCAAAATGAGCATCTCGAAGATGCAAGTAATTCGAAAAAGGCGTTGCCACGACTACGGTTTTGTAATAGTTATACCAAAGAAAAGAAAGAAAAGCTGGCGCTTATCTTTGGAAACTAGCTCAAATTATCAAGATTTGATGGTAATGTCTCTTTTGTATTAATATATTCCTGAGTGATTCCATCGAATGAAGTTGACATGGCTCAAATACCTCTTCTTCGAGTCTCTTCCTAGCCTCAATACGTCTTGAATTGTCGTTTTGTGACAAATTTAGGCCAATATGGCCCCAATCAATCCTTTTTTTCTCAATAGTTAAATACCCACAAACTCATAGTAAGAATTCCCGATAAACAAGTTTACAGAAAATTCTTCACATTTTACAGATTGCTGGAATGAAAATCCAGATTATTGAATTTCAATTGGGCCTTTATTCTATGTTTTGATTCAATTACTGAACTAACATTTACCTCATATCATTATGGAAATTGTGACAATTTTTATTCTCTAGGATGACGTTCATCGTTTTTCAGAATGTTACGCCCAGATGTAGTTATTTATTTCCTTATATCTATCCCTCTATATTTTCATTTCCCTATATCTATAGAATTTCAGAGTATTTCAAGGTAAGTAAGAGTTCTTAATTTTATTTCAAAGAAGCTTGACTAAAGCGCTAACTCAATATTTTTCCTAGTTTGAGTGTCTCTAAGAAGACAAATACAATTCGTAAGAAGCTTCAAAATTTACTCAAGCATTTTCCTGGTAAATCATTTATTGAATGGATCATCCAGTAAATGTAGATGATTGATATCGTTCTGAGAAAGTATTCTGAAGGTATTTTTTAGCAATGTATTCTTTCTCCTGGAAAAACAGCGGACTGATTTGTGAACATTGACGACTCGAGAACATTTGTTTGAAGACTTCGTCCCCAAAGATCATGTTCTATACGTCGTTTGAAAATTTGGATTGTTTCATTTTCAAAGGCGATTAGAATTATTTTAAAAAAATTTCATTCGTGCGTTCTGCCATAAAAATATTAATAAAATTATTTACACATTTCAAATGACGCAAAATGAAAAAATTTGTTATTGAATGCCCACTTTTTAGAGCTATGCATGTACACGCGAAAATATTTAAAAGATGCGCATACCTGTATTTCTACCCAATAACGAATATAGTCAGTCAAGATGGAGAATCATCAAGGAAACGAGCACACTGACGTCGGGCGGGATAATCTCCGCCCGGCCTCGAGTTTCAACTTTGAAATTTTGAATTTCCATCCACGGCTCCCTGCCATTACCCTTCAAGTAACCTAACTCTGAAATCCCAAGCTTCCTGAAAAATAAAGATAGGGGAACAACAGACCATCTCCGGTCGATATTTGTGTGTACGCTCACCTGCGTACATAAAGCTCACGCATTGCAAAGGGACAGAGCTTGCGCAGCTCGCGGGGCAACGACAAAGTTCAAACGTCCGCAGAGCTTCCTCCCTCTTGCGCAAGCCACGGAAAAAAGCTCAACCCTATCCTCCCCGCCTGCTTCGATCGCTCGTACAGACGCATACACAAGCTTGGGGGGAAGCGAGCCGTCGTCCTCCAGCTGCCTCGTCGAGCGCTTTAAAAAGCTTTCGCGACGGGAGCTTTGCCTCTTACTCGCTCGGGCGCTCGTTCGAGCCTCATGGCGCATCTGGCTGTCTTGCTTTCTCGAGCGCGCTTCGGGCACGCTTCGCAGTCGTCTTTCGTGCGCAAGTAACTCACCAGCTCGCCCCGCATTCAGCTCTTTCTATTTCTGGACCCACGACCCCGCATATATGCGTATACTGCCCGATATCTTATGGTCCCGAACGAGTGGCTGTATGTTTTCGCTGCCAGAGTCCACGAGCTTGGGATTCATAAGTTGTTCTTCTTCGATTACTTTTGGATCGACGCGATTCGGGCTGAGCGAACACGTTGCCAGTCTACGACCCACGCTGTCGCCTGTTGCGTCTTATAAGCGATGATCTCTTTCACATACATGCATAGAGCTTTGTAAAGAAAGCTCTGCGAGCCTGGGCACCTCTTTTACTTATTTTTTGCGTTAACGCGTTTGTTTGAAGAGCAAGATGAGATAAATGGATCGAAAATTGAATAATAGACAACGCAAGGTAAGTGCGTCCAAGGTGCGCAGATTCAAGCCATTTGAGCTCCAACTTCGGTTTTTGGCAGAGCCGAAGTGTTCAGTTCGTCTGTCCCACGATGGTTCGAATAGATACGATACGCGGGAGTGGAAAGGATCACCCTCTCTCGGTTGTTCCGAAAGAATCCTGATCATCTTTCATTCCTTACAGGCAATACTTCAATACTAACATGGGCTTTACAGGCTTGCAAATTCCATGTAATAGCCTTGCGTTTTAGATGAAAAGCTCGAAACCACGTCGTGGAAATTTTTTTCACGTAATTCACAGAAAAACAATTGGTAAAAAGTATTAGCCCAGAACTTTGGGCTAATACGATACGTGAGGCTATATTTTTTATATAGAATAATTAATAGTCTAACGGTCAGTTCCGTAGAAAGTTTATATTTGAGTTTTACCCAGTCTCCTGGATCTAATCTTGAGGAAATCAAAGGATACAACATCTTTCCCTTATAAACAGGCAATAAAACAACCGACTTCCACGGATTTAATGAACCAAACGCTTGTATCCTATGCATGTAATGAGGTTCTCGTTTCATTTCCAGAACACCCTATTATCCCATTAATCGATGTCTAACAAGTTCCGTAACAATTTTTTTCAAAAGACCATAATGACATCAAATGAAATCCATTTAGAAAAGTCGCTACGTCAACTGCCGTGGTCATGAAAGCGATAAATGTGAGCCCACGAAACACAAAAATCTTCAAGCTTCCGCGATAATACCTATGTACTATTTCATCATCGTGGGTCAGAAAAACGTGACACTTTCGCTCTACCGAATAGGATCAAACTTACGAGTTTTTGTCTGATGCAGGTGAAAAATTTCCTGGCGCTTCATCTGCCCTACTTGACAAGAAAAAGCTAGTTTGAAATTGTACAATCCGTGGTACGGTGACGATAGCATTTAGTCAGACTTTCAATTAGAAAAATTGATTGAGTAATGAAGAAAATCAGCCTGTGTTCATCAATAGAATTTTGCGAGACAAGGTTTTCAAAGTATTATCTGCATTATTGTCACCTATGTAATTTAGAGAGCAACTGCATAATGAAGATGTCACTGTTAGAGGCGCGTTTTTGATACCGAAAATACAGGGCGAGCTGAAAATGGCGTGTGGCCACTGTACTTCGGGGGTTGACTACTCTCACCCCGATTCTCGCACTTCGGCATGTCTTCTATAACTTCGAAAGAATTCATGTTCCATCTAAATTTTAGGGGAGGCATATAAATCTCCACTCTCCCCTTCAAATGGCATTTGTGAGATCCTAAATTCATAAAATTCGGTACAGTTATGTGGGCATTTGTAAAAGCTCGTTATGTTACTCCACCCTCGGCTATGCAATGGCGAGAGAGTATCTGTAGATAGTGTGAGAAGTAAAAGAATACAAAAATCAGCTTTCAAAAATTACTGTGAATACGAGAAAAAATCGTCAAACAGTCCTCCTCCTCCAACCTGGTTTTGGTTTTGCTTATAATTTCGAATCACCCCATTATTTTTCATTTGAATTCTAAATAACGAGTTATGGTACACCCAATTCTAGCAACCTGTAATCTAATTCATCACAGATTTTCGACAAAAAGATTATCTCCACAATCAAGGGCCGGTATGCCTGATTTGCCCAAATGTGTGTGCATACATGCAGTCGCATTGCTGGCCAGGCATAGCGACTGTCTTGACATTGCCATGGTGCGATAAATATCACAATTAAAGACTGAATTTTGGGCAATTTTTAAGAAAATTACGACGGATGTGACACAACATAACTTGGCAACAGCAATGAATTAACGAAGTAGGAGATTTATCGAACTTCTCAAGTTTCCTAGCCAATTCCTTGGGAACTCGACTTTTGCATATTCAAGATCTACTTGGCGTGTGTTTGAAAATATTCATTCAATATCTATTATTCGAACAAAAACTCAGAAAACAATCAAAACGTCATCACTGTCTTTTAAACTTGGGGTTTCTTACGATTAACTGAGATGAATCGTTTATACGCCACATACCTCAAAGTGGGTATACATTTTTTGGAAATTAACTGAATTCCAACATTTTCGGATATGAAGATGAGCGCGATTAGCATGAAGATTGTAAGTGAAGGAGGAGAGTTCACATATTGGTTGTTTGACCTTTGTAATCAGACTCATAAAATCATTCATATGCATTCTCAAATTTTGCGATTTATTTCGAAGGTGAGATGCAGACAGAAAAATAATCCGAGCTCATATGAGTCACAATCATCTCTATGACCCACTAGGATGGCCATAGGAACAATTGGATTGTTCAAAACCACTTTCTGTCTCATATAATTACCCCGACATATAACAGATGGGAAAAGTGTTCGGCAAGGCTTAGGCTTACGTATTTCCGAGATTTTGAGGGGCGAAGAAGAGGGGAAGGAGGAATTGAGTACGCTTATATCTTACCTCAGCAACTGTACGAAATTTTAGTTACCTACTGTATCGTCAAAATTTTCTTCGCATTTGAAATCGATCTGAGAAGAATTCCTCACCCTCTGATCTGAGAAGGATTTCTTACCCTCACCTTTCGTAAATCATACAAATTTCATTAATTACTTAGCTTGATGAGGATTGAAAAGATTAGGGGTCTCCTGTGATCAAAGAGAAGTCCCATTGAATAATTATAACGACAATGTACAGATCTGTCTTTTAGTGACATTACATATTTTACCTTTATTCTTGTATCGAAAACGTAGATTCTCATCAAATAGACAATGACTTTTCAATCTTTGATTTCCACACGCCAAAAATAAGTTTGCCAAAAAAGTGGATGTTCTTGAAAAAAATTCTATACTCTACATTGCCAACGCTTGGTGAAATAAAACCTCTACCCACCAGATGTCGCTAGCTCACGGTTGGCGCCTTCGAAAAATTACAGCACAGCTTGACAAATTGACACAGCTGAACACAATCTCGATTCAATGAATTTTTTCGAATAAAATTCATTAGACTTCTATTCCTCTTTGTCAGTCCCAGGATTGAAGTACTGTATTATGTAATTCACATCCCAGTGTTTGTACTCTTTTTCAAGTGAGTCGTTTTCCCGGTGTAACCACAGTGAATAGTGATATCAGAGTGTTTTGTTTACATTAGATCAGATTTTCGGAAGGACAATCAAAGTTTTGGATTTGAATGAGCTTCTCCTCATCTGTAAGCAACTTGTGTAACGGTGAGTGACAATATCTTTGACATTTGATAATGAGGTTGAGAAAGAAATGAAAAATGGGTGGTAATATCATGTCAAACAACTTCATTTGTGAGTTTAAAATAACTCCACACAAAATTCAAAGACCAAAAAACACCTAGCTCATAAAAAGAGATGTGAGTGATTTGCCTCATACCTGTCCTCAATTATGATGAATACTGTTTCACTGAAAGAAATATATCTATAAATACATATTTTACTCCATGTGATACTGAGATCAACCTCTGGTTGGTTCCAAATCTACGAACTTGGTTTGAAACTTGACTGGCATCTAAGGGATCTCACTCAAAATTGAACGTTTTTGTAATATTTGAGGATATTTCGTGATTGGAAAATGCTTTGCTCATGCACTGTGCGTTGTGTGTTGAAGAATGTATCACGTTATCAAGACATTTTTTGAGTGCAACGCATGTTTTGTTTCCAATCAACACCACCAACTCAAGCTTCTAACGATACCACACAGAAGCATACAATCAATATATCAATTCTCATGTCTCTAGACTGATTCAAGTACTTTGGAGTTTTACAAATTTGATCAACCAGTTGCTGCAGTATTTTTTTAACATGAACAGTATAATAGTTTCATGACAGCTCAAATTTGACCCAAGCATGGTGCAAAGCTATTGAAATAAAGATTGGTTGTGCTGCTCATTATCCAATACTAAAGCTGATATTTATTTTAAAATGGATATCATCACTACAATTTCATTTGCAAAAGACAGTCACTATCTTGACTCAAGTCATGCTATTCGGGCAGGATATCTTTTTGGATTGGATGTATCATTTGTGTGAAACATTTTTGATGAGATGCTGGTAAATTTGATGAGTGAGTTTATAATGAAAGCTGTTCATCACAAGACGAAAAACTTTTTGAACAACTGTGCTTTCCCATTAGTTCTTGAAAGACTCAATCTTGTGGATCTGAAAGCCTTACAAACTCATAATGGTTCCATAAATCTGTCTGCAAAGGCTTAGTGAATAGATGTATGGGTTTCACAAGCTCTATCCCCACAAAGAGTTCTAGGAAATACGATAACTGGATTCCACTGCTAAGTTTAGATTTTAGCTCGGATTATTTTATATGCCAATGCTTTATTCTGATTGGAGAAGGTGCGATTCCAAATTCCAATGCAAATTGTTCGTAATGGGGTTATTATTTCGTTCAGCTGTTTGAATGAGCGGTACCACAAAACGCCTACAAATTTTAGAGATGAGGGTTTCCATGATCTCTCTTCAAGAACAAGAGCATGAACTAGTCAGAAACTTTCAAATCAAAAAAATTTCACTAGAGAGAAAAGGGATTTCAAAAATCATGAAAATATATTCCTCACCTAAGGTGTCCAAAGGGGACATGTGGAATCAGCATAGACATAGGGGCATAGACTATGGATCCCGTATGCTGAACAATGCGAAAGTATTTGATATAAGAAAGATTTGGTTTTACCTACTATATACATTTCCCCATTTATCCAATATATGGAGGCGGCTAAATGATATATTATTGCCTGTCGTCTCAGTGGTACAGATTGAGAAACCAAAAAATTAGGCCAAACCATATTCTTTTCAGTAATGGGTCACCAAATTACCCTGTAAAAATAAATTCTCAAAATCAGATCACACCCGTGCTGAAATTTAGATGTGGCACGATTTAGCAAATAAACACCTTTGCAAAAGTCAGTAAGCCAAGTCTCTGGGTCCAGATATGAACTAAAAGTAAGTAATCCCTATCTGACTCCATATCATCTGATTTTTGATATTTCCCAGAGATTTCTCATTTAGGATAATGTGAAAAATCAAATGAGGAATAGATTTGCATTCAACTCATCTTTGTACACGCGACGGAATGAAATAATTCTGCTCGATATTTAGTGTATAAATTTATTTGTAACCTATGAGGAACTGTCGTCGGGAAATGGTTTGAAGAAAAGTAATTTCTCTTTTCGAGTCCATACCGACTCCCGTGAGGTACCTATTTCGACTGAAAGTATATAGCGTTCAATACTTGGTTTAAGGCCATGTCGCCGCATGAGAAGCCGTTCCCAGGTTCCTCGAAACCCTTAGCGACATGGATTAAAAGAGGAGTAGACGAATGTTCTACATACTCGAATCTACAGTCCTCTACTTCTCTTTTGGCCTAAATCGCTAGGATATTCGAAAAGTCTGGGAATGCCTTGTGTGCATCTATACATTGCGCTAGTGTACATACATGTATAATATGTTTCCCAGGCGTTTCCAGATTCCTCAAAGATCTTAGCGATTTGGGCCAAAAGAGGAGTAGACGACTCTAGATTCGAGTATATAGAAGATTCATCTACTCGTTATTCCTTCCAAATCGCTAAGGGATTCGAGGAATCTGGGAACGCCGTCCGTACGGCTCCGACATGGCCTTAATATCAATAATAACTTTTTCCCACGTCACCCAGAATTGCGATCATATGAGTATGGGAATTCTAACGATGGACGGCCGATAGGCAATAATCACAAAGGGATTGACACTGAATATTATTCCTAACATTTAATTTTGATGCGTGACAATTTCTTTGCGACGATAGAAGAATTCAAATTCATGATCTCTTCCAAAACACAGCGCAAGCGGAAAATTCGGTAACTCAATTCGCCGAACATTGAAGTCTTGATTTTATTCATACATTGATTGTCTCGCTGAATAGAGTTCACTGTCAAAACATTCATTAGACACGTCTGCTCATGCTAGTCTATAACCCTGCGCTGTCGCCCCAACGACGCGCATTTGCAAGGGTATGCAAGAACAACAACAATACTATTGTCTCTGGGCATTAATTGTCGTGTTCGATCAGGTCGCGCCTCGGGACGTGCCGAAAATGGAAATAGTGAAGGAAATAGTACAGTTACTAGAAGATCGAATACAAAGCCTTCCTCTTGCTACTCAATCACTTTCCTTGGAACCAACGCTGCTGTTTAATCCGTTCACTACAGAGCAGCTATCAAGCATTGGAAAGATCTAATCTTGTAAGAATCTGGTAGGATTAGGTCCAAAAGAAAAATTACCGCTCATAATTTTTTTTACAAGGCTTAAAGTCATGTAAAAGCTCTAGCTTACATTCATTATAAATTGATTTAAAATGAAACAAAACAATATTTCGGAAAAGTAAATCCAAGCTGCCCTGCGTATCGGTAAAACGAACCCCTGTGTGAAATTTTGAAGCGATCCGTTTTCAACGGATTGCTTCAAAATTTTACACAGTGGTTCGTTCTACCGATACGCAGGGCAGCTTGAATTTACTTTTTCGAAATATTGTTTTGTTTCATTTTGAATCTATTTATGATGAATGTTGATAAAGTGGAGATTCTTCTTCCCCTTGAATATCCAAAAACAAGTGTCCAATATATTGGACATTTGTAGTGAACGCTCTCATGGGTCCGAATAAGTCAAATAGATTGTTATTTTCATCATAACACGATATACTAACTTTGTATAGAGCTTATGAGCACACTTGTTCGCCTGATTCGTCGAAATCATTAATAAGGAAGTTTTACAAGGAACTTCTTCCCTCATTTAAGGGGAAGGAAAAGCTCTACCTTACCTACCATTCACGATGAATTGATTTAAAATGAAACAAAACAATATTTTTAAAAAGTAGCTCCAATTCAAACTCCGTACTGGCAGAATGCACCACCGTGTAAAATTTTGGAGTGATCCGCGAAAAGCTTTTGGAGTGATCCCAACTCTAGTGCGAATATATTATAATTAAACCAGAGTCGAGATTATTTCAAGAGTTTTCCACGGATCACTCCAAAATTTAATACAGTTGTGCATTCTGCCAATACGCAGTTTGGATTGGAGCTACTTCTTAAAAATATTGTTTTGTTTTATTTCAAAACAGTTCATGATGAATATCGGTGAGGTAGAGCTTTCACACGACCTTAACGCTCTAACCTCACACTTTCCACGCAAAATGAACGTATTTTTTTTCATACCAGTTTTGATTAAACCTTCTAGTTCCTTCTAAGACTGAAAGAATGGCATATGCATAATTTTATATTTCCACCCAATTGAGTGAACAAAGCTCAAATTGTTACGATTTCTCTCTTTTGATCTGTCACATTGGAGCAGTGAACGGGAGCTTCATTTTTCCGGCTGGAGTTTACAATTCAAGTATGCGGGCTAAATCAACATAGTCCAAGGAAGATATCAGTCCAATAAACGTATCCAGGTAGTTCCATAAACACAACGTGCCCACGATGGGAAAAAATTTGAAATTTCACCTTATTAAACTCGGGAGAGCGTTCACTACTACTGTCCAATTTATTAGACATTTTTCTGTTTGAGTCTCTGATTTTGTTCTTGAGTTCTTTTAGGCTCTGGACTGATTCAGATGGATGGATTGAGGTCTCGGGGTAGGATATGCGACATCTTCTAAGCACATTGGATCATTTCTTTCCGTCCTACACGATGACGAAGACCCGTAAAATTGCGACATTTGTGAGCCAGGCAAAATTGCGTTAATTTGAGACTTCTCACGAAACCAGAAGTCGTCAGAACCTTGGAAATGATTTTTTTCGTCAAAGTCTAGATATTTTTTGAGAGTGTCTAATAGCTCTTATGGGCTTCGACCCGGGCAATTTTGAGGAGTAAAATCATGAAAAAGTGTCCAATATATTGGACATCTGAGTGAACGGGTTGAAAGCAAGGCGATCCGATAGATTTTGGAGGCTCGGAGTCTGCTCAGGCAGAATTCAAGTAAAAAAGTCAGCCTAGTGATCTGACTTCGAAATGTTTTTTTGACACGATACCTAGACCTCTCCAGAAACCTCCTATAAATATCAGTCTATGCATGGGTAAATAATTACGTGTTGGTGCGTGCGCGCGCCCGTGTATGTGTGTGTATTTACGTGTAGTAGTTGGTCGATTCTTCAGAATTTCTGTCACTCAAAGGAGTATGGAGAGGGTAGGAAGTAGCTAATAGGAGTGACAGAGTGATAGAAAATTTGAATAATCCACCAACCACTACACATACACGTACACATCACACATACGCACGCGTGCACAAACACGAAGTCATACACTCATGCATAGACTGCTGGAGCGGTCTAGGTACGAATGAAGCTCACCAATGGAAATATCTCGTGAAGTAAATTGTGATGATATGGTTTTGACATCGTTGTGAAAGAAATACGTGGGAGGAAAAAGGAGAAAGATGGTAACAGCTGGAGCTGCTGTAGCACAAACGAAGCTTTCCCTTTTGAGAGAGCAAAATAATTGAGAATGGTTGAAATAAGTAAATAGAAGAGATAACGAAATTACTGCCACTCTGGTCTCTTTACTCGACCCGTGGGTCAGATGCAAATTACCTAGGACAGGTGTGCAGATAATCCTCAAGCCGCTAGATTTGGTATCTCAGAATAAGTTTCTCACGGCGGTTTTCTTTACTACCCGTGGAAAAAGTCATGTTACGTGATCATCGGTGACCATGTACCACTGGATGTTGAAGGCGAAACTCGTTTTACGCGATTCTTTTTTGCGCGATCTCACTTGTACGCGGTTCGACAATTGCTACCATTTCCTGTTTTACGCGGATCGACAACTCGCTTGTACGCGGATTCGGACTCGATATTTGACGGTGACTCCAGACTATCCGGTGGAATTATCAAAACAAAATTACAAATTAGTTATTAGTTACGAGTTGTTGATCAGATAAATTCAAGTATAAAGCAATAAGCCCCCTAAAGGAGAAAAATGAACTACCGCGAAGATCATGAGCGAAGAAATGTATTCATTTAATTTTTTTCATTTGAAAAAGTTTTGGAAAGATCAACATTCTGAATACGCTGAAGGCAGAGAGAAGAAATAAAAAAATGATACAATTATGTAAAATAGCTCAGAGGTGAAAGTAGGCCCTATTATAATAACGATATAGCTTAAGATCAAACACGAGCATTAGCAACTGCTGCCTCTTTATGAAGAATTGTGCAGGGATTGTGCGAGCCAAGCCAATCAGTGACAACTGAAAACTGTGATTTTTAAATAATCTTATTTCAATCTTATGTAAATAAAAACGTGTGGGTATTTTAGACCACTTTTTTACTAACACGATTAGCATTTCGCTAAGTATTTTGACGCACCTGCCTTGCGCAGTTTAGTAATGTAATATTACCTATGATTTTTATACCCTGAAGAGGACAACATAGATGTTGCCAAAAGGTTGGCTTTAAGCCCTAACACAAGATTCAACAAACAAATCGGACATATATCAAATTTCTATCCAAATCTTATTTCAAGTCTGAAAATTGATTTCTCACAAAATTCCATAATAAACTCTGAAATCACTGAATGAATAGGACATGTGACTTATATTTGTCCACGAGAAATTAACTATATTACGTCTGCAAGTATGGTTATCACGTGATCTTGGGCGTCCGATTCGATTGGTACATGGTCACCGGGGCATGTGGTGGATCGTACTACTATACCGGTGGATCGTGGCTATTGGGAACTCCCCTGTATGTCGGGGTGCTGGTAGCCAAGCGCATCGCGATGGAAGATGAGATGGCCGTTCCCCGATAACACGTCAGTTGTGCGCGCGCAGCTGTTTGGTGTTATCGGGACGGCCATCTTGGCTCATAGTGCGTCTGGCTACCAGCATCCCGGCATACAGGGGGATTCCCAATATGGGAAGTCCTGTACCACCGAATGACCACGTACCTTTTTCCTCTCTTAGTTTCTAAAGATTGGGAATTACATAGTCATTGCTTCACGCAGCGAAAGCTACATGAAATAATGGCTGATTGGCTCCTGGGGAACATGCAATATTTTTTTTCTTCTTTTTTTTTTATTAACGCATTCTCAACCTCTTTTTGAGGTTATTTTGCGGGACCTACAGTTTTAGGTGGGTTCCGAACCACCGAAACCACCGAAAAAGCACTTATGAAAATTCACATTGGTGCCGGCCGAGAATCGAACCCTGGCCTTCTGCGTTGAAGGCGAGGACCTTCTTATCCACTAGGCCGCGGAGGCTTCAGATGCACTATTTTATACTTCAAATCGAAGAAAGTACGCGCCACTCCCGCTTTGCAAGGCGAGAGTCAAATGCGTATTTCAGTCTCTGGTACTGGAATGATTTTTTAGCGTTCTGATCCAAAGCTGCTTTTAATTGGATGCGATTCAAGGATTTTCGCGGTCAAAAATTGAATTTGCGCTTCGCTCGCATGGCGAGTCTGGACACCACTGAGGCCTTATTTCTGTTGCAAACTTTAACTGAACCCGGAATTGGCGTAAGCGCACGCATAGGGTGGGAATATACTACGTGTTGTTCATATCTGGTCAATTTTTGCCACCAAAAATTCCCGGACATTCTTCATGTTAGCCAACCGTCTGGGTTCCAGATAAATCTACTGCTATGGGTCAGTATATAAGCATTGTATGCAAGTTTTAGTCGTTCTTCAATTTATAGCAATACATACACGGCTTTTTGTTGTTCAGATCATCAAGGAAACACCGAATTCTCGCCCAAATTATGTATCTCATCTTGATGTAAAGAGACTCGTTCTTTCTCGCCACACAGCAGTGAGGTCGTTCATTTCCTGTGTGAATACACAGGGCTAAAAATGGCTTTCTTGCTATTTTGCATCATGTAGACTCTTCCGCCTTGTGAACGATCATCAACACAAAAGCTGTTTTGCAGTCTCGTCGAATAATGCATGTTTTCTACGTGATGTTTCGCCCCAAATATATAGTACTACTGTATAATCCACAGACCAATTGATGGACCTCTTCAATTATTCATTCGAATAGTTCGTAACATCCAGAGGAGTCGAAGCCAAGAATCGGATCCGGAGGTAGAAAATTATCCACGCAATTAACTCGGTAGCGAAGAGCATCGATAACCCTTAATTACCCACGTGGTACTTTTGGCACATCTAAAACTTATTCACGCTCATTTTCTATTCAATCAAATTTCACGGAAGCAGCAAAATTACAATCCGTAGTCACTCCCCTAAGATGGAGTGAAACCTTATTCCTCTACTTTCATCTCACTTAAAATGGCGCAAGATTTACAGAGTCATATATATATGCACGTGGGTAATTAAGGGTTAATCATTAGAAATTTTTCGATCATGAACTACATACAATGAATCTTATACCTCCTGAAACGCGAGAGGAATGCTTTTGATAAAAAAAAAAAAGAAACTGAAAGGTTTGATAAAAACAAAACTGTTACAATCCAATATGATTAGACCAGAACCAGTGGAGCCAATTTCAAGCTGCATCGAGACAAGTCCTCTCCAGTTGAATGTTAAAATCGTCACAAGTCACTAAGCCAAAATCAGACAAATGATGAGACCTTCGAATGCAATCTGAATAAAGCTTTAGGATTCCCTCCAGACGAAAAGTCCGTAAACACTATACCAACAAATCTTTACTGAATTAGTGATACCTTTTTCAGGATCTATGAACTGGTCTCAGAATGGTTGATACTGACTCGAATGTCGATGAAAAGGAGGCTAATGGTCGAGAAGAGGATGATGGAAAAATTGATCATCAAGAAAAGGTTGATGGGGAAACTGATCATCAAGAACAGATTAATGAGAAAATTGATCACCGAGAACGGGCTGATGAGAAAAGTGATGATCGAGAACAGGTTGATGAGAAAATAGATCAAATTAGCAGTAAAAGAAAGCGAGATGAATCGCCAGAAATCAAAGATGGAGAATCGGCCAAAAAATTCTGTGGAACAAGTGGTTCAGATGGTGAATCAAGCAATCGTTCTGACACTCCATCAAATAATGAAGGGACCGATAAAAATGAAGCCCCTGCAACGGAACCGAGTAAAGATACTTCTAACTTGATTTTGGAAAAATCATCTGAAACTGATGTTAACGAGAGTGTTGAAGTGGCTAAGGATGGCAAGCTTGATGAACAGGAGGACAAAGGCATTTCTAACACTAACATTGAAAAAAAAAGTAACGATGACCTAGTATCTGATAATTTAACTACTGATGAAACGAGTCAGTTGTTACCTTGTGATGCAGATGTATCAAACGAGACAGAGAAAGCCTTAGAGAAAACAGGAGGCAATAGAAAACAAAACGATGATACCCAAGTTGAAACTTTGGAAGTAGACCAAACAAAGGTAAGGAACATACTTTAATACCGATACAGAAAACTGAGATGTAAAATCAGAACCAGAGTGAGTGTCTTACTCTATTGTAGAGTCAAACTTGATTTGAGAATAATACATGCAATTTTATGTATATTTCAATAATCAGAATTGAATATATACTCCTTCTCGATTGTCCTAGGAAAACTCTAGTAATACGGATAACACAAAAAAATCAGATGAATTAGGAAGTCAGGATAAGAAAAAAACACGGAAAATTGATTCAGAAATCATCGATGGAGTAGAACTACTAGTAGAATGCGCTAGTGATCAAGAATCAAGTGATGAAAGTGAGCATGTAGACTCTGAGCCGAGAAAAAAAACGTTGATAATCAGAGAACAGCCCAATGACTCGGAGTTCGATGATCATTGCTCCGAAGAAGAGAAGTCAGATACTTATCAAATATTAGAACCTACATCAAAATCTGATAAGCAAGCTAAGGTAACCTCAGTTGTCAGTGCCGAAATTCGGACTGGCAAAAACTCTAAATCTTGCATTATCTCGAATAAGTCAAAAGATGAATCTAAAACTCAATCGGATGGAGATGACAGTTCCGTTAGGGGGGAAGGTACGAAACTGTCTCGTCGTTCCAGAGGGAGAGGTGTTAATCTTTCCCGCAATAATAAGAGAAAAAGTCATCTTCGTGCTAGATCATGGGAAGAAGATGAAGATGAGAATGATGCGCCAGAAACATCGGACGAAGAATGGAGTGCAAACAAACAAAGTAGAAAAAAGACTCGCTCGCGCAAAAGTTTCCGCACCGGAAATGATGGGAAACGAAATCCTAACAATAAAACAAAGTCAAAGAAAATTTCTAAGGAGGAGAAGAGTGCTGATAGCGATGATGATCTACAAATTGAATATTCCAACGTAGTTGCGAAGGGCAAGAACAACTCAGAGGTAAACTCCTGTACATAATGCAAAAAATGAATAATTTTAAACCCAGTTTCGAAAATTTCAAGAAGAAAATAGTTTTTCGCTCGCCAAAGCGTTTGGTTCAGTTGTATAACTTCGAAGAAGCCCTCGTTAGCTCAGAGATGATCAGATTCTTCTCGTCATTTTCATCTCTCAGTAATCTTATAGTTGGTTCTTGTCCAGAAATGTTTCTCATGATCGAATATTGCACCTCATTAACAAATTTTTGATGTTGAAATTCAAATAGCTATCATTTATTTCAGATACAACCCACTGGCAAAGTTGAACAGTTCAAAAACTTGATACGTGCTGCGGGATTGAAAGTTAAATGCTATGAGACTTTGTTCGCAGATTGTCGCACAGAAATTGCCAAGGTTGAACGTCTTAGTCAATTCTTACAGGAGAATGGAATCAAAGGCAGACCAACATTACAAAAGTGCATAAAATTCAAAGAGAAAAATGAAAATGCAAGTGAAGTCATGGAATTAGATACCCGCAATATAATTGCAGACAGTGAAGGTGAAATATTATTCTCATCCTGTGCTCCGATGCCATGGGACTTTCATGTTATTCTATTTCAAAACAGGTCGAGTTACACGAGGCAGGCGATCCCAAAAATCCCATCAAGAGAGCAAAGAATTTCCAACACGGGAACCTAGAACTTCTGCTAGGAAGATTTCTATCGTGGATGATGATTCAGAATGATGTTTCAAATTGAGTCTAAGTTTCACTACAACATTGGAAATTATCTGCCTAACTATTTTTCCTACTCGTCTGCGCGTAAGTGTGAATCTGATACATATGTGGATCATCAAATTTTCTTTCATAGCTGGAGAAATTAATGTTTGATGAACAAGTGAATATTTCTCTCAGTATTGTGAGCAAAAAATGTTGGCTTTCTGCTTTCTATGGATTTGAGAATCGTAATTTCTCGTGCTCTGGTGCTGATTGAAAGTATACGCGTACCGGTACGTAATATACTTTTCGTGATAGACTAATAGAAATACAACTTTTCTATGTTTTTGTATTGAGAAATACTAGTTGTTGATAATTTGTTCTTTTCCTATGTACAAAATGCAAAAAGATCTTTTACAATCAGATTTATGACAATCAAATCATGCAGAATTAGCAAGGTTTTTGAGAACTTTATCGAGAATTTCATTATATCCAGTGGAACTCTTTTGGAAATTTGCAGTATAGTGAAATTTGTTCATTTTTGTATTCAAAAGAATGTTGATGCAATGTTCGTTATCTCAATAAATGAGTGTGAGTTTGATATGTACGATGTTTGCTTAGTATAAGAACATGTTTCATTGCTGATTTATGCATTATGAATTTTCTTGTTTGATACTCTAATTATGTCCTTCTTCTTAATCATATTTCGTGGATAATGCATAATTATGATTATAATTTGCTCAAAATGTAACAGTGTTAGAATAAACGATTTTTCTGACGATCAACTAAGGACTTAGTCCAACGGATAGACAGAATAGAAAGAGGAAGCAACTTACTATCATACGAATTATCGTAAACGCCCATGTAATAAATGCACCAAAAAATCAATTTTCAGCACTCCATAACAGGGGTGGATCTTACCTATGAGTGTGCTTTACATGCATTTTCCTAGTTCTTTCCCCATTTTCCTTCCAAAAAATGGGTTGCGTCTTATCTATAGGTGCATCTATTACATGTCCATTTATGGTACTTATGTATCAGCCAAACATTGTTTTCTCAATTACAATACAACTGCCTACAGCAACTGCACCGCGCTTTCTCGGTTAATGAATCTGATTCTATGAGTAGCGAAGATGATCGATGATAGCAATGTATTACTTTCATGAATTGAAATATCATGGTAATCTCGACAAACCGTATCCGTGAGAGGTTGAACAAATCCAAAATATCGTACATCTTCTCAGGAAAGCGATGGTGACGGCAGTGTATTTTTTTCTTTCAACATTTCAGTTTTTTACTTTTGAATACTTTATTACCATTCAGATTTCTTTTGTGATACACATAATTGATATAATATGTATACTTATTCTATGGAGTTGCTCTTTTTATTCACTCTCCATTACTACAACATAATGATATCATTTCTGATCTTCTACTCATTCGTCTGATCAAAGAATATCTCTTACTGAATGGATGAGAAAACTGTAAAATATGATACTACTGACTTCATTAGCTGAAAATGACCAAAATAAGTTGATGAAGGAAACTATGAATTCTTCCCAAGTTTTCGTATTAATCCTTCGACTTCCAACATTTTTGCAATGCAAGAAAAAAATCTGTGAGTTCCGACACAAAAAAGACCGAATTAAGCGTATGATCACAAGGTGGAAATATATCAGTCTTTGTCGAAACAGGAAATGATCATTGAAATCAAGAAAAAAACGCAAAAATGAGGGGCTCTGATTGAAGGTTTTTCAGACTTGGCGAGAGAGTGAAATGTAATCCCGGCATAATGCGTGTGAGAGATTGATCTTTCAACGCTGAGATAATTTTCAGGATTGTTTAGATTTATCTAATAGTGCGGACTGGAATTAGCACCAAGTCATGAAAATTAATAAATGTAAATATGGGTACTATCGCGGAAACTTACAAATCTTGATACTTATGGCTCAAAAAGTGACCGAAAAGATCTGAGATCAATGTGCGAATGAATCGGTCTCACTTGGAATAACATCCAGAATTAAGATTATATGTCTCTTTTCGCAAATTTAAGGAAGACCATTATTTGAGAGTAATTTCTCAAATAACTTTTAGATCCAAGTACTGATGTTTATTGAAAATCAGTTCCGTGGACATCGATTCTCTCTACGGATTCTGACATTTGGTCTCTGGTATCCCTCTCAGAACAAAAATGTCGGCTCTTGACTTACACATTTTGTCCAGATATCCGGATCTGCAAAGACTTTAACACTTGCTTCCGACTATTCGATTCGTCCATTTTGGAAATTTGTCAGCGCCGAAGGCTACAGAGTAAACTTGAACTGTTTTGCAACATGCAGTTTTGCTTGATTCCATTACTTGCGACAAATATTACATTATTGCCTTGGGCGCGTACGCCCACTCTATTTCCCAAGCAAAATGAGAAGAATAAGTCTTTTGCGCTCGAAATGGCCGTGCGAGCACATGACAAAAATGATTTTTCTTCTTAAGAATCCTAAAACAGCGTTGAAACGCGCAGCAGTTTTAGGTTAGAATGATGACAAATCTAATCAATTGAAACGGACATGCGGTATGAACTCTCACTCTCGCATTTCGGCTTTGAAAACAGGGAAAGTTTTTTGAAAAATATCGAATTCCGAGGAACAAAAGAGCGAGATGATAATAATACGTATACATCATTTTGAGACGAAAGACAGCCCTCTATCGGTATCTCGTGTGATCACGGTTCACCAAACTGATATTTTGACCCTTCTACATTCGAAACAGAAAATAGGTATCTCTGTATCGGTTTGAAACTTTCGTTTCGATCGAGTATCAATAGAGTACAAAGAAAAATTTTGAATAAAAAGGTTTGAAGCTATTGTCCTGAAATACCTAAGGTCATCACGTGAAATTTGTAAGCTTGCGCGATAATTCCCACTGTGACAGTGTAGGCCAAAGTCTTTATTCTGTACTTCTCTTGAAATATTCACCTTGCCGAAACTTTCCATAGAAAGTACGACCACCTTACCGGCGGTCAACTGACACGGCTTTCTAGAACGACACAATATCAA
>JAPYYZ010006412.1:0-14195 GCA_030522705.1 Eretmocerus eremicus | reverse complement strand
AAGCCGTTCTGCAGTCATTGTGACGAAATAAAATGATGCAAACGGCTATTGTGCAATCCTTCTCATCAGCAAAATTCATCATTTTGAGCGATACTCCAACGCCGAAGAAGCAACTGCTCGGGTAAATGGCTCACCTTCACAGAGTCAATTCGGAATGTATTATTTTCGCTAAGTCAGCGGAAATCATTGACTTCATAAGGAATGCAAACCCCTTAATCAGCATTCTCGTCGACTAACGCTTGGGGAGTATAAACGAGATTAGTTCTACGACCGTCTTGAATATACCGTCTTGAGAATCTTACTCGGAAGTGGAGATTCTATATCCCTCAAACATCTATGAAAAGTGAGAGATATCATCTGCCACGTGAATTGACTTTCATCATTTCTATCGGAGCAGATCATTCCCATACCTGTTATCCAAACGAGCCCGAGTGCTCTCAGTGGTTTGAGATCATGGAAACAGATCCGATAGAGTTCCGCACGGATACCTGGAGCAAATCATTGCTGAGTCGCTTCATTGATGAAATTGATTTCCCTTTTCTCAAAAACAATAGCGATGCTGCAGGAAATGAAGTCTCATCAAAATGAATGTTATCTAGTCCATGCGACTGCTTCACAGACTCATTCATTCTTTGAAAACCATTTCTTCCGAGATTTTTTTCTAAAAATCATGGAAGAGTACACGGATCGGAATAGTCAAGCCACCAAAATTCCAGGTGTGCAGAGCGTATGGAAAGTAAATGTCTGATCTCCATATTCGCCCTCCCTAGGAAGACGGTTTGTTATCGCCATAATCTTCTCGGACCAGAGACGTTTTGAATCAATACCATGCGTGGAATCAGGTCATTAAGATGTAAGTTTTGTCCATTTTCATTGGTTGAACAGAACAAAATAACAGGATCAAGATATTTCATTTGTCTATTCCAAATTAAAAGTTAAACATAAATTAAGGATTGACTTGCCGAGGCCTATCTCCAGCATCTCTGACTGTATCAAGCAAGATCTGAGAGGGGTAAGAGACACGTTCTTCGTGTCTTGCATAACCCATGTACCAGAGCACACTGGTGAAGTGAGCGCACACTCCAAGAGTGCGCGCTCCCGGTTTGCAGGTGCAATAATAGCCTTGAATTGGACCCAGCTCGTCGTCTTCTAACCTGCCATGATCTCCTACTGGAGTATATGAAATCCAAAGCTGGTACCTAGTTGCATTGCGGAATCTGGAATACAACCGGATACGTAGCAGCCCTGGCTCGGGTAATCTGTTGACACCCTGCAGCATTCCGACCTGAAGCTCTTCATCTCCATCTCTTTAAAGCTTGTCCTGGATGTAAGATGGGGCTAATCCTACCTGATATACCCCAAATGTCAGATCCTTCAGGAAGTCAATTGTTAGAACAGGGAAATCTCTCAGCTCATCGGTATCCAATTTGATCCATCTTTGTGCATTCCTGGCTGCAAGATTTTCTCCTAATACGCGTTCTTGCAGTCTGTTAGGTTCAGTCGCTCTCTCAATCATCCTTTCTGCCAGAAGAGCATCCGCACCTCTCATGAGAATGAGAGGATGGTATGCATTGATCAGAGCACCAGTGATCTGATAAAAATCTCTCAAATTAGGACAATGCTGGATCTGCATTGTTTGATTAAGAAACTGGTAGATCGATTTGATGTGCCCGTTCCTTGCTTCAACTACCCACCGTTGTTTCGTCACTTTTGGCGTTTCATTTGCATCCTCGGTGGTTAGTTGATGCTCACCGGCTTCGAGCAATGCAGGGATTCTACATATCAGACCCATTTCTTCAAGAAGCGGGATGACATCCCTGTACCCTCTGTCGACCAAAACGATATCACCTTCTTGCAGCCATTGGCTCATCATTCTTTCCACGTCTTCTAATTCATCTCGAACCATGGCTGCATCGTTATTGCGCGAGTCCGAAGAGTATGGGTCTTGAATATGCAGGATAAACCCATCTGGAGCAACTACCAAAGCTGGTTTGAGGAGATGTCTTCCTTTATGACGACAGAAAGATTGACGAAGAGTGCGAAAGTTGTTACTTTTGAATATGTAAGAATATGTTCCATCAACTATGATAATCGCTCGCCGCTCATTCGGATCATCGTTGTACAGGCGATTAGCGAACTCAGTCACGTGCCTATTGATGAACTCTTCTCTCGTTATGCTACCGAAGCCGATGTTGTTGGGCACGAAACGTATCATGAGCGATCTTCTGACTGTAGCGATAGCTAAACTCGCTGCTTGGCGACTCCCATAGTTACACATCACGGCGAGGAAATCATCTGACAGTCCTTGGTGCATTTTGAAAAGGAATGCAAGCAAATCTATTCTCTTGACAAATTTGTGACCACCTTGGTGTTCCACGGGATCACAGTACGAGAGTAAATCTTCGAACTGATGTTTTGTTAAAGATGTAATGCATCTGAATTCTTCGTCGGTGAGCTGGTCCTCATCACAAAATCTTGTGCGATTTTGAGCAATTCCCCTCAAACCTTGCGAAAAAGCGCCAAGGTACTGTCCATTTATTACGTGAGGCCTATTCACAAATCGCAAACCATCGAGTAAAGGACGCAAAATATAGCCATTGCGATCCAAATAGCGCAAGATCTCACATTTTCTGGCATCATGATATTGCATTGTAGAAAAACCTCAATCTTGCTTTCGATGGTCAATCGATTGATATCTTCCTCAGCATTGCAGATGCAACAAGAACTACTCCGTGACTGAGATAGTACATTCAAGCCTCAAGACCGACGGATTAGTCTCCATTGCCACGATTTCTCTTCAAATATTTTCGTTGCAGTTGAAACAAACCCTTGTTAGAGATGTTATATCCAAGGGGGGTTCACCAAACTCTTCGCGACGTCGAATAGCAATTTCTCCTCGCGCGGCGTTATTTTCCCCGTTGATGTGCACCATATTCCTTGGATTGAATCGGCGGCCACGAATAAAACAGACGAGAAGATTTCTGAACGCCATGAATGATAGAACCGATGAATTTCCCGACTTTGGTGATAACGAAGATAAGCAGTACTACATTTGGATATCGCTTTCAACCCTAGAAAATAGTGAATTTCGTCGATATCTCTAAAAAATCACGCCGAGTCCCCGGAAAATGGGTAGCTTACTCAGATAAACAGGGTAGCGGACTACTTGTGCGGTATATCCACAATTATGGTAGATACTGTTGTTTTGGATGGGATGCTCTCATACCCTCATTTTTATCTGATTCATATTGAATTCTGATCTCGAAAATCAGTTCTTTAACTATTGGGGGGAGTGAATACCTCATATAGAATGGCTGTGATGTATATAATTGACAGAATAATGCAGTCAGTCGATACTCACTTCATCAAAAAGCTCACAGTTTTTAAGTAGAAGCAAGAATAGCAAGATTGGATGAGTTCACGATACGCAACGTCAATCCTCAATTTTTCTCAGATATATGGATCAATGACAAGATTCATAACCTTGACGAGTTCCGGGAACTTGATTCGAGGTTAGATAATTTGTCTATCAGAGATCAGTTATTTCAAGGCTGGTGTAATTGTGTATAGGGGATGGAGCCGGAAGATTCGATTCGCATGCGCTTTGCCGTTGTTCGCCCAGAGAGTTGGACTCAGGTTTCCCAAAACACTCATCCTAATGCCTTTGAGCGCAGGATTTTCAACATATATAATGCACGAAGCAAATCAATGCAGGTGTAGTTGTTCTGTTCTTCAACAGCTAGAATTGGCTTGTGCAGATAGCTAGATTATTCTAGATAATGAATCTTTCCGGGATACACGAATGCCGAATTCATTATTTCATCCCCGTAAGCGATCCCAAAATACCGAAACCGTACACACCTCGTGTATCAAATTTGCCTTTGCCGTTCACAAGCAAGATATACTATTAGTGAGAATATACTTAAACTGGACTTGAGTGGCCAGAGGGATTGATCTCAATGCATTTTTGTGCCGCATGCGTGCAGAAGGAACGAATAGAGAATGAAGAAGGATAAAAGATGTATGTACTATAATTGAACTCAGGAGTCCTGGTGAACTCATTCAAATGCTTCCTTGAAAGCGCTTTATTTACCGAATACAATGCATGGAGCACTTCAGTTTGGCTAGAAATAATGCAGATACCGTCAGTCGAAGAGTTGTCTACTTCATACATTTCACGAACATCTCCTACTCATGAATTTTTTGTGGGCCTTGGTCGACGATGAAATATTTGATTGTGTTGACCATCTGCTGATGCATTTTGCTTGGGGATAGAATCGGCATATATCAGACGAGCAGTGGGAATAGTTCGAAAAACGTCTCGGCACTCCAGGATTGAAAGCCAAATCCGGCATTCCAAGCTATATATAGAATCTTTCTTCTATCAGGAATATTCAAGCTATCTGCACATGCCGATTCTGTTTGTTGAGAGACAGAACGAATACCCCTGTTTTGAAATACTCCATACATTGTATTCGGTAAACATAGCGCTCTCAAAAAAGCATTTGAATGAGTGTACCAGGACTCCTGAGTTCAATCATAGTACATACATCTTTTATTTTTATTTATTCTTTATTCGTTCCTTCTGCTCACATGCGGCACAAAAATGCATTGGGATGAATTCCTCTGGCCACTCGAGTCCAGTTTGAGTATATTCCCACTAATAGTACATCTTGCTCGTGAACGGCAGAGGCGAACCTGATACACGAGGTGGAAAAGGTTCAAAAACTTGAGAACTATCTTCTACTTTCTGGTATCACCAGCCAGTAAATACGTAGTGAGTTTTTGTTTAATGTCTTCGTATCTGTTTTGAGTACTCTGGCTCGCAGGAGAACCCTTGCAATATTCAAGACGGTTGTGAAACTAATCCTGTTTATACTCCCCGAGCGATAGTTCACGAGAATGCTGATCATGGCGTTTGCATTCCTTTTGCTGTCGATGATTTCCGCTGACTTAGCGGGGATAGTACTTTCCGAATTGACTCTGTGAGGGTGAGCCATTTATCCGAGCAGTTGCATCTTCGGCATTGGAGTATCGCTCAAAATGATGAATTTTGCTGATGAGAAGGATTGCACAATAGCCGTTTGCATCATTTTATTTCGTCACAATGACTGCAGTAGTGGTCATTCCATACAGAGAAATCTTCCTTCGTCCGAGAGATAGTGAGAGTAAGATCATGAGTAGGAGCTTTTATAAGAGAATTCGATCATAAGTAGGAGTTTTAGTGACGCGCGAAGAGGAAAAATTATCAACTGACAATAAATGTAACGTTTCTAGCAAGACTTATATTTTCCCATTGTTTTCAGTCAAGACTCTGACTCAAATTCCCGCAGATTTTGTCATCTAATGAATTCTTGAGAAGAAATGGATATGATATGCCGTAGATTCGACGAAAAATCGAACGCGGAATACACTTCGGCAAGTGTAAACAGAGCCCCCGTAACCTCAAAATTCCACATTTTCATTTAATTATATGTGGAAAAAGGTACATAGAAGCTCAACAAGAGTTCGCGAATTACAATCAGCGTGATTTAATGTCTTAGTTTGCCAAGTATCATCAAATTTAGCCGGGAGCCAAAATACCCGCATTTTGTGCGGGGTCCTTTACAAATTGAGTGTGTCGATATATTCACATGAGAGAATTAGATAAATGTTTGAAACTACTTTTAAGAAATCTTCAGAGACTCTATGCGTAATTATATGTTTGTTTGCGGAAATCGCTAAGTGTTCAAATCTTATATTCAGGAGTGTTGAAAAAATTTATGCGTAAAAAGAGACACAATGGAGAAAATTTGAAAAACAAGAAAAATGCAAAATTAACGAGAAAATTAGGAATAGGAAGTATCATAAATTATTATAGATGAATGTATGAAATTGAGAGAAATTTAGGAACATTGGGCGCGAATGTTGTATGGATGTATTGCGTAGTTCTCATTTGTGAGCTCCTTCCTCAATATTTTCATTCATGAGGGACACATCTGGTGAGCCCACTATATTGAGATTTATTCAATCGCAAGCGCCATACTCAACATAGATGTATTAGAAACTAGAAATAATAACAACAAATTGAAGGACACTCATGCCTACCAGCGACATAAGATAAGTCGATGCAATAGCAAGCACATGGAGCGGCATTGACGAGGACGTCTGTTACACGTGGTGTCTACGGCGCAGCAGGGATTTGATCGAGGCAGCAGCAACGTCACACCCAAGAGTCTCCCCCTTCTGCGCGGAAACGGGGCGAAGAGACGATCTCACTCGAACCCGCGCCAGCGCGAGGGGAGTCCCAAGATCGCGTTCACGGCCGATCGTGAATGAGAAGGGGGCGAGCGCGGCGGCTAAACTCGCGCGCAACAGGCGCACCATTTACGCGGTTTTCTCCGCTTTGTTCCGACCAGTGACAAAACTTATGGGTGGTGGCTCGGATTCTCCGCCTAGATTCACCGAGCCACGGAGATCTCGTCGCGCGAGCGAAAATTTTCGAGCGGGGACACAGCGCGCGCCGGCTCGCCCCCCCCCTTTCATGAACGAGCGTTATACGCCCGATACAGCGGCGGCGGAGCTCTTCTCCCGGCTGCGCGCTCTCTCGTATGCAGATAGTGCGCATTGCGCGTCGAACGGTGGATCGCGGAGGGCGAACGAAAATTTTCGAGCAAAGGGGAGGCGGCGACCACATTGCGCTCGATGCGGCGCTCTCCGCGACGCCGTGAGCGAAGCGCTGGGGTGTTGGCGACGGCGACGATTCAGCCGCGGAATGTGTCCCTCGTTCGAACGCGCGAGCGAGGGCTGCTGCTGTTTAACGGCGCTCTCTTTGGTGGCGCGCTGGCAGTTACGAGAGCTCTCGCATGCTCACCGGCGCGCGATTCAAACTCTCCGAACGCACCCACCGAACTAAGCGGCAGGATGAGCACGAGAAGTAGGCGCGTGTATTTCGAGCGCCCGCGCGCGCCGGAAAATCGACAAAAATTACGTCGCACGCGCGCGTTTTCAGGCGTCATTTCGAAGCACGATCGGGGGCGCGCAACACGTTCGCTCCTGCGAGGCGGGCTCGAGAGAAAAGCGCGTCGAGCGCTCTCGGACGCCAGGCGGGGAGGAATTGACGAAAATTACGTCGCAAGCGCGGATAATTTTGTCTACGATGGAGGGGATATGCAACACGTTCGAACTCGCTTCCGCGGGACTCTGCGCGCGCGCACGATATTCGAAAGCTCGCGGCGGAGCGCAGTCACGCAGCGGCGTCTCTCGAAGAATGTTCTCCGCGCTCCAGATGCCGAAGTCGACCCCCTGGGGCAGCCGGGGCGACCTTGCCCTAGGACCGTCGTCTCGGAGGGTGGGGAAAGGGGGGTGGGAGGCTGGGGGAAGGGAGGTGGGAGGCTGGGGTCGACGGTCACCTGGGACCTTTCTGGGACAGTGTATTCTTGCTTTCTCAAAGAAGGAGTGTTGTGATCGGTCCCGATCAATTTTAGATTTTCCAAACCTTCCTCCACATTTTCCTCCCTAATAACCATCCGAATCAGGGAGCACAATATTTTTTCTTGTCCTATTCGATGAGATCTTTAGATCGATACCTTCCACTCTTTTCTCTATTCGATTTCAGTCACTCCACGATTGATCCTATGTGCAGTACTTCCCCGTCAATACAAAGTTGGTGGAACCGCGATTTTACTTTATATTAACGAGGAATCGTAATAATGAGGGAGCTGCCGACCTCGATATTACAAATCACTTCGTATTAAGATTATCTAAATCTGATTCTGAATCTTGCTACTGTATTGTATATTTCACGATGTAATATTCCACAATTAACTCATCATGAAATTTTAGTGACTCAACTTTCATTATACGTTACCTTCACAAATATCCAATCTGCGCATGAAAATTATGTCCAAACCATTGAATCAAATGCATAGAACCATCATCAGAAATGGATAGGGAATATAGAAGATGTGCGAATCAAAATAATTCGGGAATCATCCATTCTTTGACATCAACAGTACTAGCAGCAATCTTGATCTCATCAAGAGCAATCCATGATTTTATGAACTTGAAATTTTCAGTAGATTCCAAAATTTAGCCTTTCCGTCTTATGATGAAATCAAAGCTCATATCTATTATAATCCAATTCAGAAATTGGACAGACAGCATGTCATGATGGGAATAAATGATAGCTAACAATCAAAATGGTGTTCACTTATTACTTCGTCACCTCCTACAAAGGAAGGCACATTATGGTAGCTAGCAAAGAAGGAAAGCACTTTTTGATAATTACCGACGAAAGGAGGCACTTCTCTCAACGACCAGAAAAGAAGAACACTCCCCCGTAACTTGCTACAATGAGAGCCAAGAATCGTGCCCACAACTATATTTTGATCGTTGTGTCAACAATCTCAGAGATGCTTCACACGAATATCAACGACAGTACCGATGCGCTTACGGTCGTAGTTGATGAGTTAGGATTCTCTATATTAAAAATATAGAAACATAAAGACTACTGACAAGAAGAAGTGAAGGCTTTCGATTTTGTTTTAACTATCACAGATCAACTATGATCAATTACGAACTGAGAGGAAGAGAAAAGAAGAATGAAGGAAATATGCAGAAATGGAGGATAGTAGAAGAAACAAGCCCTTACAAATCAGAATAATGCTTAGCATCCACGTTAATCGTCTGGGAAGGGAGTGTCAGCAGGTAGTACCTCAGTGCCTCTTTGAATAATTCTAGAGTTTTGGCTCACCGGATATTTGGAGGGAGAAAATTCCAGAAGTGGGCGCATTGAACTTGAAAAGATCGGCTTCAATAGTCGAGTCGCATCTTCGAAATTTCGAGTTCCTCCTCTAAAGCATCAGCCCGAGTAGAGCGCTCAGATTGGTACCTGGTAAACATTGCAGACAGGTAGCCAGGTACTCCCAGATGCAGGGTCTTATACACCAGTAGAGCTGCGAAATACATTCTCCGCGAATGAGTACGTAACCAATCCAAGCTCTCTCTAAATGGGGTGATGTGTTGGTCTCTCCTAAGATCATAAATGTACCTCACAAGTGAATTGCTTTGTCACTGTACTCGCATTCGTAGGTCTTTGTCGGCGTCGATGTACACAACCGCGTAGTAGTCCACATGTTCTTGGATCAAGGTCTCGACCAGTCAAATTTGGAGGTCCCTGGTAGTGCATGCCCTGATAAATCGCAAGCTGTATAGGGCTTTATTTGACTTCCTTGGTTGATCGATCGATGTGCGGTCTCCACGTTAGTTCACAGTCTAATGTCACCCCAAGGCTCACTACTGTGTCACTGAATGGAACAAACACTCCCTCTTGTATCTCGAATCCCGGCAGGTCCATTCGCTGTGAATCTCTCACGTTCCTTTTGGAACTAAAGAAAATTGCTTTGGTCTTGCCGGCGTTCAGACGCAGGCCGGAGCCCTCGGCCCACCCAGCAACGAGCTGCCCTATTTCTCCTAGCCGAGCAATAACCTCCTTTATGTTCTCCTTCTCCACTTGTTGATAGATTTGTGGGTCATCTGCGTAGAAAAGATGACAAACCGGCTTCCCCTCTATCAACCCAGGCAAGTTATTGACATATAAGCTGGGGAGGAAAGGACCAAGAACGGAACTCTGCGAAATACCCACATTAGTTTCGAGCCAATTAGAATCCCCTTGTTTTGTTATAACAGTTTGGGTGCGACGGAGAAAGAGAGAGGGGGGGGGGGAGGGCGCACAGCAGCTCATCCCCGCGGCAAGGGCACCGCGGGCCTGACGCTCCCTTCCTCTCCAACATCTCGGCGGCCGAAAAGACAGCGCCGAACTGTGCTGAGCGGAGAAGCGGATCCCGGGTCCCGCTCACCCCCAGCGTCGAGATCTGCGGCAGCTCGGCGCGAGACCAAGAGGTGAGAGGCAGCGACGCGTTTGCTATCCATTGCGGTAGTAGGGCCTCGAGAGAGCGCTGTTCGGAAAGTTCCCTAAAGACCGTGCGGACAACGAGCAGGCATAGGGGCGCCATGCCAGCTACCCGACTGCAAATGCTGCGCTCGGCTCGCGTAGGGGCCGATCGCGCGGGCCGAGAGACTTCGCCGGACAAGGAACGGCCTGGCGAGGATTGCACCAGAGCTCGTCCGCGCGGTCGGGGGGCAAAGCTTGCCCAAGAAGAGCCCTTGCAAGACCGCACTGCATCAGCTCGCTGAGGTCAAGCCGCGCGCACTGAGGACACGGAGCGTCTCGCTTTCGCGAAGAGAGCTCTTGTGGCGGAGCGGGCTCGACATGCAGCGGAGCAGGCCCGCATGCAATAGCAGCTCGCGTGACTGGAGGCTGAGCTTGAGGTGCAGAGGCTCCGTAATCAGCTCCTGGAGGAACGGCTCGATAGGTGGCGTGACAAGCAGACGGAGGGAAGCGCTGAACATTGGCTTCCTCAATTCGGTAGGTTGCGAATACGCTCTCGATCGGATCAAGTCGTGTCAAAGAATTTATCGCCCCCCACGTCGTCCGCGAGAACAGGGTCGAGTCTGCCATCTGTCAGCGCCACCTTTCCTGAGAACCTGCCGCTCTCGGCAGACGAGTCCGCGCGGGATACGGACTCCACGCCATTGGCTCACAGAACGCAGCAGCCGACGGCGAGCTCAGCTCTGGAATCCACGAGCTACGGGTCCGCCGCAGATTCATTCTTGGCTAGACTGGTGGGAGTAGTGCAACAAGCATTTCAGCGGTGCTCTAGAGTCACGCTCAAGGGGGAAGCCGAGTGTGTCCTCTACTTCTCGCGCGTGGGCGATGACCTTACCGTCCAACGTTGGGTCTAGAATGTAGATGAGAACGCGAGATGCTCTGTTGGGAATGATGACAAGACGCTCTTCGCGGCAAAAAAGGCTCTCAAGGGAGCCAACCGCGGCTGGGTTGCGACCCGTCGGGATATAGAGAGCTGGATTGATCTCAGGCGCGAAATCAAAGAGGCATTCAAAGATACAGCCGGACCGGCCGAGGCTTATGAACGGCTTCCTCGAATTTGCAGAGAATTTACGGAATTCTCTATTGAATACGCGCACCGTGCGATGCGTATGGGCACGGCTGCAGGCGTAGATCTCGGGATCTCGCGCAACTACTTAATAGAGGGTTTGCAAGATGGCGACCAGTACAAAGTCGGCATTGCTCAGGCAGAAAACAGCCAACAGCTCATCTAAGCAGTTTTGGCATACCAACACTTGCGAGGAGAGACTCCGCGCAACTCTAGCTGTACCGGACATGACTGGGCACGGGGAGAGGCAATTAAGCGGGCCGCATCTACTCCTTCTCCAAAACGCAGCCACAGTAGACTGAAACAAGTGAGGCTGATTCGTTGCATGAAGTGTGGGGAATGTAATCACCGTGCCGAGGAGCGTCGGTGCCAGGTCTCGCAAGGAGCATGTTGGCAATGCTACCAACAGAACCATAAAGCACGCGAGTGCAATAGTGAGGCGGCAGTTCCGGGAGGCGGGAAAGGCCGAATACCCGGAGTGTTCGCCGTTGGTGACCAAGAGGCTGAATCGGAATCAGGAAAGAGCATCGACTGACGACACGTTCCAGCCACTGTAGGGGATGTCGCAGTGGTCGCGCACGTTGACCCAGACGCTGACGTCAACCTGATTAGATCAGACCTCTGGGCAAGAATCAAACACTCCTCACCGGGTTTTTTTCAGGGAAACGTACCGGCCACATCCTATGGTGGCTTTTGGAGGAGGCATAGTCATGGCATCAGAAAATGTCACACTCCCCACCAAGCTGAGCGAAGAAGTATACGATCTCAAGTACTCTATAGTCCTGAGGTACGCTCACAAGTGAACAACAGTCGTCCAGAACCCCGTGCGAGACGTAGCCGATATAATTCTCAAGCGAGATCGAGCCGTGTTCATGCCGCATTCCGGTATGCCTTTCGTAGGCATGATAGCCACCGAACAGCGTGAGGAATATAAAGCGCTAGAGGGAGCACCGCCCGAATATGTTGATGAGGTGCACGCGATGATCGATAATTATCACCATCGAGCTGTCGAGCAGGCGCCGATCGAGATGAAGATCATTTCGACGAACGAGACTCCGATCAGAAGGAATTACGTACGTCTAGCTCCCGTAAAGAAGCAGGCCGTGAAAAACCAAGTGCGAGAATGGCTGAGGAATAGAATCATGAAGGAGAGCAATTCCCCATGGGCTAGCAACGTGGTATCAGTCCGCAAAGAAGACCATACGTACCGGATCTGTGTGAATTACAAGCCTCTCAATCGAGTAATGGTTAAGGAAAATACCCCTATGCCCCTGGTTGACGATGTTCTAGAGACGCTGGTCGATGCAGAATATTTCATCACCATCGATGCGAAAGACGGGTTTCGCCACATGATTGTCGCAAGGGATAGCTAAAAGTATACTTCGTTTGTGACTAAGTCTGGCTAATACGAGTTTCTGATGGTTTCCTCTAGACTGGCCACTTCTCCCGCGGTGTTTACTCGATTCCTCAGGTACGTGCTCCGAATCCTCATCGCTCTAGGCGTCATGGCCATGTTCATGGATGACATCGTGATTGAGGGCAAGACGATAAAAAAAGTCCTCGAGAACTTTAGGAAAGTCTTGGAAGTTGCAGCTAGATACGGATTGCAAATTCAATGGAAGAAGTGCCAGCTGCTGCGGACGAGAGTCGAGTTATAAATCTGAAGGTACCAAGGAGGTGGCAGGGAGGTAGCAGGGAGGTGTCTGGCGTCTTCCTGAGGCGTCTGAACCTCGGAATAGGAAATGTTCATCCTTCTGAATGATGAGAGGAAACCATCCTGACAGATCAATTCCACCCACGCCTTCAATTCTGGAGGGCGGCTGGAAATGAGGGGGTGGATCGTGAAAAATTCCGGTGAAGGCATCAAACGAGGCCATTCCAGAGGTTTCGGGGCCTGTTAAGCCCACGTATAATATCATCCCCCTTTGATCTCGTTGGCCCGCTCGTTGGGGTGTGGGACAAACTTTCCTCCTCCAGATAGGAAGGTGGAGGGGGTGGGTTTCTTGTCAGAAATCGATACGAATGAACGATGGAGTTTTGTTTAGGGATCCCAGGGCCGATGAGCTCGAATGTGACGATGATGAACCTTGGTCTCATGGAGGGGTGGCTCCGGACCTAACCTTTTTCATGGGAGGAGAGGGTTGGGGAGGAGGAGAGCATGGAAAATCGACAGTGGAGTGCTCATCCGAATAGGATCACGTTAGGAGGTTTTGGGTTCATCGAACTCGCATCAGACGTCGTTGAGCCCCCATCTCTTAAAGGAGTAGCTACACACCCTTACCAGTGAATCTGGAGGAATGGAGTGAATTGGAGAGATCAATAGAGGGGTGCCAGATAGAATCAAAAAAAGAGAAGCTTGCGGTCGTTGAACTCGAATATGACGTTCAACTCTGATACCATAGGAGGGTGCTTTCAGCTCTTGTCTTCGTGGATGGGAGGGGAAGGAGGGGGGGGGGGGAATCATGAGGTATCACTGTACGATCGTCGCGGGGTATCATTTGAAGTTTTGGGGTTCAATGAACTCGAATGAAATAGGTATTAAGCCTACATTCCCTGCCGATGTGGCGGACATTCACCCTTGTGATAGCAAGAATGGAGGAGAGGGGGAAATCAGTACGGGTGCAATAAAGGAGGTATACTTTCTACGTTTCCGGTACGACTTGACTTGAATATGACGTCATTGAACCTCAGTAACGTCATGAAGAGGGTCTAACCTATAGAGGCAGGAAGGGAGCATCGTCCTGAGCTCACCTATGTGAACCAGCACCACTGAACTTTTGAGAGAATTTCTTTGAAACGGTCACTGATTGCTCGAATTGTTGTAAATACTTGCACAGTTTCCGAGTTTCGTCCGCTGTTTTTCAAGCTGACCACACCAAAATAGTCGCCGCTTGGGTGTGAGGTCAGGCAAAATGACCCCCAGCGCTCCGTGGGGGAGTTAAGGCGGTGCGGGAGCCGTGCGCTTGCAGTCCAAACTTCATTCACAACTTTCTCGAAAATTTGAGCGATTTTGGTGAAAAGACGAGTTGTCGAATACTTGTTGTTGACCATCATGTATTCGTCAACTCTTTATTTAGCTGAGATTGAGAAAATATTGAGGAAAACCGGGAATAGGTCGGCAACGGGTGTGCTTAACCTCTACATAACTGCCTTCAATCATTCCCAACTTTCTCGAAAACCGTATCGATTTGGGCCGAA
>JAPYYZ010006409.1:0-20377 GCA_030522705.1 Eretmocerus eremicus | reverse complement strand
AGATACCTGGGATTCTTCATATTCTCGGTAGTACGAGTCTGTAAAAAAATTTTGGTGAAGATTGGTGTTCCGAAGACCTGACACTCCCCTGGTGAGTTGCAAGAGATCAAAATCATAGGGTTAATTATTTTTGACGAAATTTCTTTGGATTAAGTTTTTCTCTCTTGAGATATGTTTATTGGTGTGATGAATATTTCATCCTGAACAATGGCGATGGATGATCCTGTTTACTTTTAGAATTGAAATTCCATGTTTAGGACTTTTGGGATAGAATAGTTCTTGGTTGATCATCTGGATAGTCGTTCATGTTTTCAGCGCGATCACCATCATCCTTGCGCCGCAGTCCTACGGGGTCAGATAATCGATCCAGCATAGTTCCCAGAGATGCAATTAGCAAGAAGGAATCTGGTTGCCACGATATCGAAAAATCCAATTCATCACACGATTGGAACCGAATCAGTGTGGTCTGATCATTTGAGTAGTGGTTCATGTTTAGATCGAATTCACCACTATGCTTGCGCTGTACCTTTGTGTCCAGATCATTGATCCAGAACCTGTCCCAGAGCCTCAGGAAGCAACTGACGATTCTGGCGGACACATGAAAGGAAATTCTACGGGTTGCATGATCGGAATCGAAAATTTTTGGACTGATCAGCTAGCAGTGGTCAATATTTCCAGCGAGGTCAGCATCTTCATGACTCTCTTCTGTGGCCAGATAACGGATTTAGAACGTCTGCCAGAAATGCATATGGCGATGGAAGATTCTGCTTACTTTGAGAACGGAAATTCCATGGATCGCTTGATCGGAATCGAAAAATTCGGGACTGATCAATCGTATTTTGGCTCATCTATAAATTGAAATTAAAACGGTAGCATCATCTCAACGGCATAGAATATGCGGGAATAAATTTATATTAATCGATTTGACGCTCACTCTCGGCTTAGCAGAGGTATCTCATGACATCTGAAAATTCTTTCGTTGATCTCCATATGTACCATGGAAGTCGTACATCGTTACTGTGATATCATCCATATAGCAAGTGAAATTTCAGGAACGCGTCTCATGGATCCTCATGGAACTCTTGTGAATCATCCTATCATGGTAAATTCTGAAGGCATACCACAATGTTGGAATCGCGTAGGCTTCATGTTCACATACACCCTTATCCACACTACAGTGGTACACCAGTATGTTTGCAACTCTCAAATTTGATATATGCAGATAGATTGGCAATGCTAATCCCGTTAATTCCCATAACTATATTTCAGAACTGAAGGCCTATGTGAGTTTAACATTTTGTGAGATCACATTCTCGTAATTTACCATACCAAGATAGTTTTCAAAATTTGGTGATACCTCATGGACCGCTTGGGAGGCACTCTACTTATGACACCTATTCAGACAAGTCATGAACTTAGAAGAGTAAAAATTATGTCGTGGGCACGAAAACGAAATACAACCACGACTGAACGTGTAACCACACGAATAACTTTGATATTATCATGAGTGGCACATGATGCGCTTACACAAAATTGATCATTTGATCAATGATCTTTTCTGCTCGGGCCGAGAGAAATTCATGTTCAGCAAGTAGTTTTGTAGAATGGATGTTATTCTTCTACGTTTTGCTATTAAGTAAGCTCCAAAGCATATACGTACACATTGTAAAGGAGTCAATAAACCATAAACTCGTGATCGGCATCAGTTTTCAGGAATTCTGTTTTTAAAAAATTATGAGTAACTGTGTAGGAGGGATTATGAGACTTTGAGGCAGAGAATACAAATTTCCGTCTCGTCTCACTAACATCATCTTGAAGCACCTTAGACTTTCACACTCGACTCGTTCTCTATTGTTTGCTTCTGCGATTGGGCATCAAAGTTGATCGCACTATCGATGTTTGCTATCCATCCCAATTCAAGCTCCAACAGGTGGCTATACCTTGACCTAGAAATTTCGACCAATCCAGGCTAATCCCCGTAAACGTCACCTCTCGTACCACCGCCGCCAAATCGCCCAGCGACTCACGCTCAACTTTCTATACCCCACCAGTCCCATCAATTCATTCTGCAGACGCCTGAACACCTACAGAGATTCGAATAAATTAGCTGAAGCTCCAACAGGCGTTCCCACGCGTCTTACAAGCCTCAAACGTACCGGGATCTCTCAACACGCGAACAGCAGGCAGAGAGCTTGCGGGAGAGCTTTACCGCTGAAAGTCCGCTTCCAGCTGGGCCACCCACACGAGCGACCGTACACGTGCGCGCTTGCGTTCTCCAATCGGGCCACGCGGGCAGCTCTCTCTTTCTCTCTCTCTCTCGCGCCTATAGGGCTCGCGATGCATTTGTGTCAGTCTGAGCTTGCAAGCTCTCGGCGTTCTGTATAGAGCAGCTGTGCTCTCGCAAGCTCTGGGCGCTTGCGCGACCAAGAGAGAGAGAGAGAGAGACGCGGCCCCCCAGGGTCAGAGTCGCGCTTGGAGCGGCAGCCGATGCAGTCCTCTCTCGTGCCGTCCGCGACGCGCGCCGAATTGACCGAGAGAGCTTGCGAGCTTGCGCGCGCGTCTCCGACGACGAAATCGGGCGGCAGCGGCCACCCCTGTGCGGAGCAGCTTCATCAAGGACGAACTCTCGCGCGCTCTCTCTCTCTCTCTCTCTCTGTCTCTCTTTCTCTGCGTAACGTGTCCAGCTCTCGTGGGTCATCGCAGCAGCAGGTGCGCCACAGGATTATAGGTATATAGCGTGCAAATTGTACCTCGTGTAGATCTGGTCCATCAGGGTCGCGCGCGCGTGTGAGGTCCAAAATTTAGTTGGGGTGGAGGAAGAGAGAGATAGAAGGAGAGCGGGTAGGTGTGCAAAGGCGTGATTCGGGAGTGCGCGTTTTGGACGATTTAGAGTGTTATATTGACGCTGTCGAGGATATTTTCTTTGGATTCATATGGGGTTGTAGGTTTTTGAAAATCGGCGATGGTCCATCTAATTTGAACTCAAGTTTGCTTCCGGGAGATTCTGTGAGTGATGACTGATTCGAGCTTCAGGCGTGCCGATCAATGATTTACACGGTGATTGTATCTGGCAGGATGTTTGAACCTTATAATCGATAGATTTGGAACCATTATTGATCGAGGATCTATAAAGGAACGATTCTTTGTTTGATATTCACTATTCAATAGAGCCGATCGCAAGTTATTTGGTTGAAAAGGATTGTATCGCAAGAATCAAATTTCATCAATGACCGTTCTGTCAAACATCCTTTCCAATAGTAGCTTGGATATTCGATAATCCTTCTATTTGCTGTCAACAATATGATAGAGCCATCCAAATCTCTATTTCAATTTTTCAATCTCATACTGGGTTTCGCACCTCAACCTTTATTTCCAGTTCTTCTCATGAATTTTCTTGTTCAAAATGATTGCAAGGGCCACGATGGGATTTTATTCCAAATTGTTGTGTTATCTTTCAAAAATGCTCTTTGGCACGCTCTCTTGCTCAGCTTTTGTGAGGATCATAGCTCTCTTCCCAAATCTGGAGTATTATCGTGTGGGACGCATTCCAAATTGCTGTGACCTTCGAAAATTGCATCGGCCAGCTCTCTAACTTCAACGGAGTTCATCTTTTCCATTTTGAAATTGCACGATTTACTCGAAAGTTGCAGGGTTAAATTTGTTGATTCTAGAGGATCAAAGTCAGTCTGCAAAAAGATAAACGCAGTCTACTAAATTAGTGAAGTTGGGCTCATCCCGTCGCTGTGCAGTGAAGTGCTGTTTGACTTGAATTTTTCATGAAAGTGCGGAACATTGCGTGTGACTGTTTCCCTCAGTGTCAACACTCTCGAGACTCTCGTGGATGCAATGAATACTGGTAGTCTCTGCGATCTCAAAATGAAGGGGCGTCGGAAAGGATGTTGGATGGATGACATGCGAGCTTGCATAGATGTTTTCTCCAACCTCGCACCAGAAGTCTTGCCGAACTGATGAGTCTATATTAATTGTAAGTACTTGGAAGTGAATCCAGCATCTCACACCATTCCAAATTACACTCTTATTCATGTAATGAGGTGTTTTGTGAGGGAGTCCATTTTAAATATTTTTGCTTTTTGATTTTTGCTAAGTCAAATTTACACAGGGTTTTGCTGAGCATTTTTAGAAAAAAAATCAAACATCTTTGATCTAGACTAAGGACTACGTCTCTTTTTCCCATCCGTGGATTCGATGTTTTGTCAGCAGTATTTTCCCATAGTAAAGGCGTAGGGGTGATTTTCTAATTTTATAAAACAGGTAGTACATATTCGTTATCGTTGAAACATCTTGCTTTTGGTTTGCTCACCGTGATAATATGGGTTAGCAAACTGGTGGTATCAAGAGGAAAAGACTCAAAGGTCTCAATCGATTAGAGTAAGGATGCGTATTCCCTTCGCAGGAAATAGTTTGGGTAACTGGATGACAGTGAGAACCCACCCATTCAAACGAATTACGCTGCTTTTTCTAGCATAGTTTATTGAAATGGACAGATTCTCAGTGACATTTAGCTATATCGGCTATTCCTAGCAGAAAGTACTGCATGGCATGCATAAAAAATGCTCTAAACTCATCAACGATTCATTTTATACGAGAAAACGCTGACTAGGAGTGTATTTTGGAAAGTATCTTCATTCGGCTTTTCTATGCCTTCTGGATAGAGCTCGAGAGAGCAGGTGCCGAAACGTAAAACTAAGAACTTAACATTCGGCTTATCTATGATGATTGGGCCTCTGATCACAATTGAAATTTCTCTTAAACATGTATCAAGAAGAGGGTCATGTTGATCCCGAGGTTGATCCATCAATTGTAAACAGTATCAAGACTATGATCAATTTGCAAAAAACAGTGACAGACTTGATTCTTACGTGCTGCTTCCAAGCTGAGTAAACGTAAGGTCATTTAAGAAGTATTCCATGTATAATCATAGCATCGTAAGTCCAAATAACCTGAATGATTAAGTTTTGAAACTTCTGGACTCGTATCAGGAATCAGCTGTTAGGAAAGATGAAAATCCCGCTGAGATTTAACAACAGTTATTTGCCAGTGTCTTTTCAGGAAAGAAGTCACAGATACTATTTTGGCTGATACGCCGAAATAATAATACGCTCTTCATTCCTTGCCTTCACTCCTTCCTCTTTTAGGGCTTACATTTCTTGCTTGATGAAATCAGTGTGATTTTAGATTTTTCGATTTGTACTCATCTTATATACTGAATTGCGATTTATTGTCTCCAATAAATAACACACAGACGGAACGATCGTATTATTGTTGACAGTCATAGACTGAAAGATCAGAAATCCATCCACAATTTAACCTTAGTATGTGGATTGTCGCAGCGAATGCAACAACATTGATTTCAAGAACTAACTGCAATGGCATTGCTTCAGACTATTGAGAAAACCTACGAACTAACGCATCCAGCCATTTAAAGCGACATCAGTATGATTCAGTTGCACGGAGTTTGTGCCGCATTATGATATCATGTCAAAAATTCCATCCAATTCAGCTTGAAAAGATGCCACACTTTGAAATACAATTTTGCGATACCAATCGATCAGAAACTTGTAGAATTCTTTATCTTCTCCGCTTACGGAACTACGAGAGACCAAATGGGTTTTCCTTTGTTTGAAATGTAATGGATAAAAAAACATATTTACATGTCAATCTCGAATGCTTCAGATCGAGATTTCTTTGTATCTGTACGGAAAATTCATCGCACAAATTGCAGAAGAATGGTAGCAGGTTCGCATCCAGTTGCAATATAATCTCAATTCACTACACAATAGACAGAAATTCAAATCAAAAATGAATTTAATGGGAGTGGTCATCAAGACTGTTGCTGTAAATTTCTATCAGTTTGTTCTGATATTGCATCTAAGATGTCACGCTATTGATAATTATGGTGACGCAAGCTCATACTGAACCGATAAATAAAATCTGTCTTATCATCATTTAGTACTGTGGCATGGCTCTCGCCAGTGTATCTTTTTAGCTTCGATTCCGTTGTAAAAAGTAATTGAAAGCAAAGCGAGAGAAATCAGCTCACGGATATGGCACCTTGGATTTTTCTTTATTTTATAACGGCCATATCTCCGGTTCTCTTGATCAAATCAAGTCTAGCTTGGTTCATTTTGTCGGTAATTCTATTGGCTATCCATCAAAAGTACTGTTAGAGCTGTTAGCTGTAAGATCTTGTGCATGCGCAGAAAACTCGATTTATTGAGTCGTCAAGTGTTATTAAAAATTTTTTACCCCTATTTTTCTGCCTATTACGGCAGGAATGTGCCCAAAACAATTTTTCGCTGTCAGGTTTTGGATTCTTCCATTTTTTTTTCAAGACACAACCTCCCTCTGATACAGGCTCTTCGTCAACGCGTATTAGTGATGCAAAGTATTATCGACGACCATCGATATGTGAACGATAAAGAGATGTTTGGGCTGATTTAAACTTACTGAGAACATATCTTACTCAGAGTCTCGTTCTGATTGAAACCCGAATACCGAGGAGAATATTGATCTCTTAGCTCCAAGGAGGGATCTGTGTTTAGTAGTGAATGAAAGAAGCAATATTGTTCTCTGAATATCAAGAATTTATTGGAGTTTGTTGGAATTACTTAGATAAGTAGCGCCATGAAGTTGACTACCGGAGATTCACATGTTCGTTGAGAGCCAAGCTTGTTGATTGGCAACGGCGCGTGCGATATTGTATTGAATCGACTCAAAGTTGTTTGGAGGAATAAATCCAGTTATTGAATCAAGTGAATCTACGTGTCCTGGTGCAGCTTATTCTCACAGAGTTTTTTTTCACAAGCTCATCAGAATGCAAGTCAAAGAAAAATTATATGATGAGTGAATGTTATTGGCAGAAGCATCGTTTGTTGAAGCCGCTTCCTCTGCAGACACCTTTCTTCGGAGCACATGTAACTTTGCATGTGGCTTCTATGACACAAATTCCTTGATCTTGTCCAATCGCTGCAATATTATTGAGTGTTCAGACTATGAAATCGTGAAATATTATGTTCGATGCCGGAGGTTGGAAACTTGCCACGATTACCGACCGAGCCCATAAGAATCATAGACGTATTATATATCATAGAGGTATTATGTGTAGAATACCTCTATGATGAAAATACATTGGAAAGGTCGGTAGTCGTAACGGGTCCAACCACATTTTGAAATACGCCCATTACCTTATAATCCTCAGTTTACGGAATCAAATCAGTTCAGACTTCATATCATTTCATCAAAATTAAAGTCGAAGACAACTATTAAACTACTATTATGCTCAACCGAAGATTTCATATTCTGAAAGAATTGGGAGCTACAAAAATTACGATCTGAAAGGAAGCTACCTAATCACTCCATTGTACTCTAGTTACTGTGATAATACACTCAGAGAGCGAATGGCGTTTTAACAAAGCTGAAAATCATTTGATGTACCGTTTTGCGATCATTTTGTCGATACAATTCTTGAATCCGATCACATCCTTGAAAGCCCCCAAAGCGGTCTCCAATGGTATTGAATGTTTGACGAGCTTAAATATTCATCGAAGGAGCTGGAGTTTCAGAAAGAGAGGCGTTCCTAATGTGAATTGGACCCATAATCACAATTTACTTACATTCGTGGATCATGATGGCAACAATAACCAAAAGCAGGAGCAAATTCTTCATCATGGTGAAGTTCGAGTAAGATTTGTACTGGATACTCGTGATAATGCTGACACTCGAGAACTTCTGCCTGACTAGGACGATTGTGAGGTGTTTTATACTGCTCATTATTTTTCCATCCAGTTATATCTGATGCAGCATCAGAGGTGAATACATTCTATAAGTAGTGGATTAACAATAAAATTTAACGGGTTCTTTCGAAATTCTAACTCTATAAGTCATATCGTTGGAGGAAATCTCGTTATCCTCAATGAATCATTCAGGAAAGTGTCCTGATCAATATCTCCTCATGCACGCAAAGCAAAGCCAATACGCACAACGTCACTGTTTTCTCGCAGGATTGATAATTTTGCTCAACCTCATCTCTGAAACAAACAAAAGAGTTCATGAGCTCTTGATGATTGCCAGGTATAAGATATCATTCACAAATTTTGCTCATTCGTGCCAATAAACTCTTTTATCTCTGATTCATCAAAGCGCTTGCTGTTGGGAGGAAAAGAAGCAGCTAGCTTCAGAATGCATTTATGCAGGCCACTATACAAACCTCGGCATCTTTTCGTTCCATCGGAAAGCTATACTTGTCTGGAGGTATGGTGCGGTATCACTTCGATCAAAGGGAGCCATCCAGAAATGAAGCCACGTCTTCAAAGAGACCTATACGAAACTAGAAAGAGCAACGTTTTGTGACATATTTCAGTGTCGTGGATATTTGTTTGATGACTCCTAGACAAATACAGTTTGTTTTGTGATTATATTTTACGCACTTCCACGATTGAAGTGTGTTGAAGTCTTCAGAAGAGCTCATGTTCGCGTACATAGGTATATTCAATCTGATATTCTGGAAATACGTATACAATACTTACCGGTGGTGAATGACCAGATAATGTATTTCTTGATACCTATCAGTTTATTTTAGCTCATGCCAAACAAAATTGTTGAGTAATTTTATGACATTGTCTTTAGATAAGAGACCTCAGATACTCGAGGGTTTGTCAGCATTAGTACCCGGACATAGTTATTTTCATCTTTGGATGTTGATTTTGGATAACTGCTGAAACTGCAATGATGATTAAACAAGAAGATACCTCCACCACCTCAGATCGGCGAATGATTTCGCATAAATACTGCAGCACGAGATTACTTCCGCCATTCTCTTTGGCATTATTTTTTTCTTCCTTATCCTAGATTTTCATTTGTTATTTCACATGGTTGTTAGTCTACACTATATCTACGATCCATGGTAGACAGTCTTTGTTTTAATAATGCTTGTCTGGATAAAGTTGAAATTGCCCAAATACAGAAAACAATGCAACATGACCTTGTATCACTCGTGGAATACTCTGTGGCCCTTGATTAACCTTATTATACCAGCGAAGCAAATGATGCAAAAAGCGTATGCCGAGTTGGCAAATACAAAAGCGTTGATCAAACTACGGGTTACAATTATATCTTGACATGTACCCCTTCTCAGCTGTCGCCCCTGGATTGAGTCTATAAAACAACAGTCTTCTGACAGATTTCTGGTACCCGTTTCTTCGTGTACCATGTCCTGGCACCGCAAAATCGCGTCTTGTCCATCTTCTTTCTGTTTATTCGCTTCCTTTGAAGAATTGGGGAGGCCGTTGTGGCCTAGTTGATCTAGTCCTTAGTCTCGCACGCGGAAGGCCAGGGTTCGGATCCCGGCCGGCACCACTGAGATTTTTCCTCATGTGCTTTTCACGGCGGGCTCGGCGGTTTGGAACCCACGATGAACTGTTTGCCCCGCTCGCCGAGGTGAAATCGGTAGTTGGCAGTTGCTCACGCGCTGTTTGAGCGTATCTCAACCCCACGCACATGGGTGCCGTCTGGATGGAGCTCGAAAGAGCAGGTGCCGAGACGTAAACCAAGAACGTATATTACCGTAAATTGGGGCGACTTTGGCAGTTCCGGGGTGACTTTGGCCACTTGCCTTTTTGCTCTAATTTTTGACTGATTGATTCTAGAGCATCCTGCAAAGGCTCATTTTGAAGATACGGCGTAGAGCTTCCAAATGAGCCCTTGCAAGATCCTCTAGGACAAGTCAGTCAAAAGTTAGAACAAAAAAGGCAAGTGGCCGAAGTCACCCGGTGGCTACCAAATTCAAACGAGTTTACGGTAGATTATTTTTATTATTACTATTCCTTTGAAGTACTTCAATGACACAAATTTGTTTTTCTGAGGCTGTCAAAAATTTTCTCTAGGGCAGTGAGGATTAATCTGAGTTTTTCTGGCGACCTCAGTTTCATCTTGACCTTTACATATTTTGTATCCATCAATATGAAAATTACAGTAAAACATATTGCTATAGACACACCTGTATAATTTGGGCACCTTTGAATTATGAGCACGATCTCGCTTGGAATCATCATTCTCCATAATTCGGGCACCTAGTCATTATTAGCGGTCTCGTATAGAACCAGAGGTGCCCGAAACAGACAGGTTTTCCTGTACCACGATAATGAAGTGCATTCTAAGGGAACGTAGATGGCTTTTCTTGTGAGAATTCTATCGAGAGTCATCGTTGATGTTGACGTTTGGGAGCAAAGATCATACAGCAGTAAGACCTGCCTATTTTGGGCTGCACCTCTGGTTTTGTATACAAAACCCCCACAATGGCCGGGTGCCCGAATTATGGAGGGCTTCTCATTCACGTTGTAATGATGATGGTTCCCAGAGATCGTGCGATCCTAAAGGTGTCCGAATTGTGGAGATGCCCATAGTAACAGGTTTTACTGTACCATGAGTAATATCAAGTATCATCAAGACTCGGCGAGTGGTTGACAACCTAATTATGGATAAGAAATATTTGTAACTTCTGTGGTTAAGGTTCAAAAGCATCGATCTCGGACCAGCATAGCTATTCTCCACAAATACGCTTGATAGCATTGTACCATTACCTCATGAGCGAGTATACGTCAACCGCGAATATTGATTGTAAAAAATTTGCCCGAGTATGGTTATGGTGTGTTCCTGACGATTGCATTATTTGCTGGCAGAATATTAGTCAATCAATGATTCATCAAAATCTCTACTAGTATAGATGATAATTGATGCGACATACCATCAGCTTAGAAAGATTTGAGGCAGCACGCTCATTTTCTCCAAGAAAATGTGAGATACTCGCTCTCTAAATTCTTGTAAGAGATTCGCTCAAAATAATTTAGAGAATGGCGTGATTCTCAAATCAAGTTGAGAGAGTTCACAGTTTGTATTTAACACGTACGGGATATCTCTTCAAGATGGAAGACATGGATCATCGGTCTCCGTATCGTACCATATTACGATCGAGGGTTGGAAATCTTTCTGATCAGTGTTATTGGATCCACAATCTTTTACTAGTTATAAATAGCAATGACCATGGTTCGTCATCAGTTCACAACCACTATTATTCTGACATGATTCTGCTAAAATCGTTATCGTGAACTCTGAGAAAGAGATTCGACGGAGTGCCTGTCACTGATTTGGCCGAAACTTTAGGAATTGTCTCTTTTTAGCACCAAAAGATGATATCTTGACCTGTAGAGCCCAACGCTCAATTTTCTTGGAACTACGCTCTTTAGCACTATCTATGAAAATCAGTACATGTATATTTATTCGGTATATTGACGATGTTAATGTCGCATAGCCTCATAGTACAGATGAAAAACGCTTGGGAGTTGATCTCTGCGTTTTTGGATAGCATATTTAGGTGCTAATGGTAGAAAATTCCCAAATTTTTGGCCAAATGTTTTTGACTGCACTCCTTAAACTTTCTATTATGTATAATTTACGGACTGAAGAAAGCAACCGTGTTCTGGGTTGGAATATTTCGTTTAATATCGTGATGTGAATCGGAAGAATAGATTAACAATCGAATGACATATTTTGATAATGGAACATTTTTCGCCCACTTTGCGGAATAAAACACTATTCATGCTAGGATTACAGGATGTTTTAAATACGTGCAAACAAGGCAATTAAACCCTTATTTGATCTTCCTCTTGAAAGAAAACCTATGTCGCGCAGATGCATATCGCAACAAGCAATGGTATGTATCCGAGTTCAAACATGCAAAGAGATTATTTTTGAAGAGAACCTGGATACACTGCTGCAGTCAAATTTTATTGTGTCATCGCGCATTTTGTACTAAAAAAGAACCAATTAGTGGTCGATCTTGATCTTGCGTTTTCAAGAAAATATTTGGCACGAACTTCTTAAATGAGGACTTGAAGAATATTCTGAATCTACACTCGAAAATACTTGTAGCTCTCGCTGTGGCAGAGCCGACAAACTCACCCCCGTGCAAAAATTACCTGTGCGCACAACAATGCGTAATAAGGAAAAGGTGTACCTTTTAAGACCCTTTTAGTTTGTGGCAGCTCCAACTTTGGCGTACTTCAATATTTTCAACGAACCTTAGCCCATTTTGAAGCTCATTTCAAGAACTTTAAAATTAGCTAAGGTACGTACAACTTTGACCAAGTAGTGCCGAGTTATTCCAGTTTTACGAAAGGCAGATTTCCCACGAGGCGAAGCAGAGCGATACTCTACGAATGTATTTTTTCAGTTCGAAGAATAGGTAAAAAAATTTCCAGCATGATTGGGCTCCCGGAGATCGGTTTTTTTTCTCATAAGGAAAATAAAATCAAATTTTGCGAAAAGTTGAAAAATATTTTCTTTCATCGGTCCAAATTACTTTATTCATCATATCTCAACATGACAAACATGAAACAAATGTAAGGCTTGGCTACATCGCATTCGATGGAGATGGGCTTCAAATGGTACACCTGAATTATTTTGAAATATCATCGCGTTTACGCATTACTTTCGCATTCTTTTTATACTAGTGTCTAGGAAGTGAGAGAGAAAGGGAGTCATTTAGAAACTCAATTTGATATTCAAATTCTTTGAATTGAATCGTAATTGAACAGAAGCACGACTGTTACACATGGCACGATCATTAATAGATCATGGCTATTCGGTCACGAATTTTGGGAATGAAATGAAAGGAAATTCGCGGATGAGGTCTCCCAAAGCAAAAGTCTCTGACGAATAGCTGCAGGATGTCAGTGTCATAAACTCAAATCTTGCGTACGCATTCAAACTCATGTACCTTGTGCACGTACATTCATTTCCCGCCGCGAAAACGTTTCTTCTAACTAGCTGGCCAGTTAAGAACGTCAGCTCATAGTGAGAATAAAGGGAAAGCGCTGATGCATGATAGCCTGGCTCAGAAAATTGGAGAATAGACCGAGTGAAGTGACTAAAAATACCGAGAAGGGAAACAGTGGTCGAATTACGAGGTACAATTGGGGCTTAGGTAGTTTATTCTCTCTTCTTAGTAAATGTTCCACAAAGCCAGTAATAGTGCTGAAGTCTAAGAAGTACCTCATTTTGTTCGAAAAAACGTGCTTAAGAGAACTTTTGTTAGCTCTGAAGCCACAGCTCGTCCCCTTTAAAAGTGCAACGACATGCCACACTTGATCTTATGACTAAGTTTTAGAGAATCCTTGAGATGCGATATGTGCAAGCACCTACCATTTATTACTTTTTTCATGAAGATTCAAGCCGATTTTCTTTTAATAGAGTTTTTTTATGGAATCTGATTCCCACAGGATAATCACTGCTCATCGTTGCAAACGAATTGAGGCTCAATTTTGACTTCCTTTGTCATTGGTTGGTTCGAGTTTCAGAGATACGAAATCGACACTTTTGTCAAAATTAGGATCTTCAGGGAGGCACGATAATTCTACACATCAGCTTTGACCATTAGTAAAATCCACAATCCGCCACAGTAAATTATTGTGTTGATCGATCAGTAGCTCTTTATGATCACAGTATTTCACGCTTCTTGTGAAGAAAACTCACCTAGGTAAGTCATCTGGTAGGAATCCAGGCTATTTCATACCCCGATTCATCCAGATGGAAATTATTATCAGGCCAGAATGTACTGGGTCAATTTTGAAAATTCAACTGGGTGAAATTTTCCCCAAAAAATTCCCGTTAGCCATGAATTTTACCCAGCAAAACATTGTAATCAGATCTAAACCTTCTGGGTGAATCTAGACGAATTCAACTGGTTGAATTTTCAGAAATTCAACTGGGTGGAATTTCTGTACATAAATGAACCCGAAATTCATGTAGGGCTCCTAGAATCTTCGCTGTGACGTAACACTTTAGCCCTGCGGTCGTGGCGTTTGACTCATAATTAGAAAATGATGTGTTCGGATCCGAGTATCTGCCATTTGCACGACAAAGTCCTTCTTCCTCGTAGGTCATCGGAAATCCTTCCTTCTTCTTTTATGCATTCAATCATTCACAAATACATCGCGAGACGGCATGGTATTCTATAACACCTATTCTCACCATATTGAATTTTTTTTTTAGAAAATGCTTCCTAAAAATTAATAGTACAACCCATCTGAACGTCTCAATACTTCATCCAGCCGAATTCCTCGGAATTCATCCAGTTGAATACAGTGGGTGGGAACTCTCCCTTGCACTCATTCACCCACTAAAATTACTTCTGAGGCTGAATTGAGGGGGTTGAGGGCGAACATTGCTATCTGAATTGCCATAGTAATTCATCTGAATGAGTAAGGGGTATGAAAAAGGCCAGAATCCTGCTCGATTACTCACCTAGGAGACACTTTCATAAGTATGAATGCACCCATCCTTACATACAAACTAGAGATGTCTACGATGGGCAAGTCGACTTTCGTCATAGAATTCGTTTTGAATCATACTAGCAGTAAGAATACCCTGATTGCCAGGATCCATGGCATTGATCATTTGAGCACGAATGTCCTCATATGAGGACACACAGTGCAACAATAAATCCAATATAACTTTTATTTGGCCGAGAGGAAAAGTCTAGAAAAATTCAGATAGTTATTTGAGGTGAGATGAATTATGATTTCACAGGAGTTATCCGAGAATCTGATATCACACTCATCGTAGACGATACAACATTTTTCAAAGCTCTAATTTCTTTATTTTCACCTACTCTAAGCCTAAAAGACATTTGTCGATTGAAATCAATTTTTCCTAGGTTTTCTCTCTATAAGCCTTTTGATTGCAAGGCCAGCGTGGATAATGAAAGCAAGAAAATTCAAATTCAATTTCGGAAACTTTTCCGGAACAAACATCCTCGAGACGTTTCCTCGAATAGAAAAAGGGTGACGGTACTCCATGTTCCGTCTCAATGAATGAATTCCGACTCTCTCAGTGTCCTCCATACAAGCCAAGCTCTTTGTATCTCCCTCTGCCTCTTGCGCTAGCATATTCCTTGAGTAAGCGTACGGATTTCCCGCAGCGCGATGCAAAAACCCGCCTCAGACCCTCTCGGAGCGTCTGAATTGAATGAGCCACTCGAGGCTTTCAGCTCTGCTGCGCGTCTCTCGTCCTTCAAAACTCCCCACGAGATGCTCGCTCCTCTCATACGCCGCATTCCAGACGAGCTCTCGCCCATACCTTCAATTCGCAGACTTCTTTACTTACGCTTTCCTTTCCTCTCTTCCTTCTCACAGGCTGGATCACGTCTCTGAAAAAATGGATTAAATTAGCTTATATGGGGTGATTCCATTGAAACTGTGGAATTTGGGGGTAAAAAATGTCCATCGTGTCACATTTCGTGGCATTTTGATAATTCGATCTCCTGGATCCCTCGTCACTTTTAGGTTGGGTAAATGGACGAAGTTGGTCGTTCGTGATAGTGAGGAGTAATTTTGATCCCAATGGCATTGTTATCAGTCGAGGCGCCGACTCTGGGTCAGTCATACTTTTTCTACGTGCCACGGAATGTGACAAATCAACACAAGATTGCGTATGGCGAGATTCTATCACCGTAGATCCTTTTATTCGCGCAAACGTAATCTAGTCGTAGCAAAACACGGTTGGGAAAATCCCAACAGGCCCATTTAATCAATCCTCACGTTATGTAAACCATACCATGGAATGACCTTTTTTTTGCTTTGCTCAAAAAAATGTTAGTTTCTCGATTGGTAAATCGAGGGGGGTTTGAACTTTCGGGTCTGGGCTCATGGGGAAATTCAACCTTAACACGTTTGAGAAAAGTTTCCATTGGTATGAAAAGCAGCTGCTAGTCTTTAAAAAGAATTGTGCAGCGCAGTCTGATGTTGCCACGGAATGTGACATTATTTCCATGGACGCAGTGTCTTTGTTGATTACATCACTGAATAATCAAGCTGGGGTTCGTATTTATGTTCAAAATTACTTTCTCATACCTCAACTTTGAGACTTCTACTCGGATTCAACACGATTTCAATTGTCGAATAGGGAATTTGTGGGCATGAAAAGCACATTTTACGGCCCGAAGACTCGGAATATGTACCATTTGGGCATGTAAAGGCCCGTAGAGGGTAGGAAGAGCCAACTATTGTCTCTCCGACTCGTATGTTGGTAGCGATGGGTATCAAACTATCCCTCATTTAGATTGGTCTGACTCGTCATTATACGAAACTGCTAGCCACGGACATCGAAATCTACAGGTTCGGGAGAAAATCGCTCATATATAGCAAAGGTGTCTCGCACCTATGACGCATCTCGTTTCAACTCTATCACGCAAATAAATGAGCGACACCAGACGCCGGGGGTCGAAGTAGGTCAGAGCTTGGGTCCGTCTGTGGGGCAAGGTTTCGCAATTTGCAAATTGGCCTAGGCTGCGCTCGGCGGCCGGGGAGCCGAGGATACATACCACGCGGCTGCACTTGTCGAGCTTCCATCGCTGGTCGGAGGTCGACTCGTCTCGTCTCGCGTCTCGGGCTTTCGCCAGCTTCGCGAGTAAGGCCACTTGGCCGCAAACGCACTCGATAACGCCTCCGATGTACTCCGGCGCAAATTCACCCTTCCCGTGATCTCACACCGGCCTCCGGAGCACCTTCTGACGCTCCGGAAGATGCAGCTCCGAGTGTACAAACTTTGCGGGACTTTGCGGCTCGTGAATTGCGATGGGCCGGAGCAGAGAGAGGGTTGGAGGCTTGTGCAGAACTAGCTGTCGCTTTATTGGTACGTGACTCGCGGCCGATGCCGAGGCTTTGAGGGTCTTCCCTCGTGGTATAGCTGAGCACTTTGCTCGCGTGTGCGACGACCCGTTTCTCGGATATGCGCTATCTTGGATTTGATGTAGTCGTTCGCGCCCGCAGAGGAATTATCCTTGTTCGGGCTTTGATCCGTCGGATCGTCGCGTTCACCAATGAATTACACTTGCTCGCCTTACTCTGTATGAGTGATTCCGCGGAAAGTGGGATTTTTTTAGGCCAAAAATGTTCACGGGTGTGATTTGGGTCAAAAAATTATTTCAGCCCCAAATGAGTTACGGGTGGTTAATAAAGTTGATTCTGACATGTTTGGGCATCAAAAGCAAGTGTCCAAAGTGACGTATTTCGCCATAGAAATGCTCTCGCACATCGGGGATTAATCGCCGACTCTTTTCCGTACATATTTCGCCTGTTGCCACCAAATTTGACCAAAAAATGCGTTTCACCAAGCGATACTATATTTAGGGCAGCGGCACACCAGGGGAAAGGAATTGACTGAAAATTTTATACGCGATTCCGAAAACACGTTCAAAGTGCCCTCTACTGCACAGATTCCATTCTAGAGCCGCTCTACCGTATCTATTCAAGCCTTTGGAATCTTTGAATGATAACTTGGTCGGTATGAAGGACCATGATGGAGATCGTTACTAGTGCTGTACCAGCAGTTTTGGTGCAAATCTGGGGACAAAATGTCGTCTGCCCGTGCGAAAGCTAACATTTTTATTTCAAATCGCAAAATGGTGGAATGGTTCACTCCAAAGTATACAATTTGAAATAATAAAGAGACTCGGAGGTTAGTGACCTTGCATAAGCGTAGTACTGGTTTTTAATATCAATATTGTGTTCTGGACAGGGGGCGAAATCGACATTTTGACCCCCAATTCTCTAATATAAAAAACGGAAGCTTCAAAAGTCACTAGAAAACCAACTAGAAATTTGGGTACCGTTAAAATACGCCCTAGAAAATTTTAACCGCAACGATTTAATGTCGCTGAGGCTTGTGCGAACCTTGGACGCAGAAAATCCCACTCTTCGCGGAATCACTCATATAGCTCACTTTGATGCGTGCTCGCTTCGAGCAATTTTTCTGGATTCCATATGTTTACTTGGATTACTTAGTTAGCTCATTGGCGCTTATTTTCAGATATATAGACATTTGGTCGCCAACGAGCTGCGGAATTATCTGTTTCTTGTAATTACGCGCATCCTAAACAAGGAATTAGTGGTTGCGATGATATCGGCTCGAACTGATACATCGCAGAGCTGATTGTAGTCCATGAGAACTAATTACTGCAGCGTTTGAATGCCACATGCGTCCAATTGTTAGATTGCGCTTGGGAGTATTGACAGTGAATTATAAGCTTCTGAGAAATACTCCCTCTTTACATCGAATAGTAAATGAAGGTCATGCCAAAGCGCTTCATTTGCGTTACAGATGAATCTATATACAAGGGTAGCTCGTGGTTATTTTGGTGACTTTTTTCGCACTGAAATTGCTGGAGTCATAGTCTACTGTAAGCCAAAGTCTGACATCTAATCGGTACCCTGCGAAAATATGAGTTTTCTCCGAATGACTGAAAAAAATCAGTCAACTAAATGATCAAACTCAAAATGATTATACCCTGATCAAAGTTTAATACTTCCGGTTGTACATAAAAATCTCTCGAAAAGATCTCTCGAAGCTGTTGCAACAAGCACATTCCTCACAGTTTTTCCATCATCATACGAATAGTAATGCTTTTAATCTATCATGTGCTGGATAGCTAAATCATGAGAGATTCGTGAACACTATGGTACTTTATCGACTGGGATATTAGAATTCGGAACACCTTTTGGAAGCCAGTCAAATTGATACGAGAGAATGATGATATCATTATATTAGACAATCGAGAATTATTCGCTCTCTTCAGTTGCAAGCCTCCCCCCCCCCCCTCACCCAAATCATCAAGTTGGGTAGGAAGAAATATTACATTATTTGACTGAGGGCAAGGAAATTATGTCTCCTTGGTATCGAGCTCATTCTTCACGACTTGATGTTACCTTACACAGCCAGCCATTAACGTCCCTCGTGAGATGAGATAAGTACTGATATTTGTCGATAATCGAAGAATAAGAAGCCTTATCCTCGAGCGGTACTGAAATCAAAATAATAGCCTTGACCTTTTACTTGGTTGCGTCAACGTGGGTCATGGAGTCGGTGCAATTTCTCGGGAATATAGGACAAAGTTAGATCATGGCTTCGCAAAGTTCACCGCGATTCGTATGCGCCTCGGTGTGCGCGCTCGGATGCCGTCACACGACGCGAATGCAAAGGAACATTTGCGTAATTCGAAAGCCACACTTACAAACTCAGCTTATTACTTGGATGGAGCACCTTTCGAACAGATTTTTGGTTTTCGACGCTGGAAGTGGAAAGCAATCGATCACAAAGTTCGGGAATGGACATTAATCGAACATTATTTTCACTTACAACATACCAGATATTATTCAATCCAAACTGAGGATCAATCGAATAAAATATTTTGCTTGATACAATATATTAATGGATCGGTTCTAATTGTATGTTTCAGAGATGCGTTGACCGAGAGAAAATAGGCATCCAAGATGTTGATCAAGGAGTATCGGATACCTCTTCCGCTCACAGTGGAGGAGTACAGAATAGCGCAGCTGTACATGATAGCTGTAAGTTCATCGCTGATACATATTCTTCATGTAAAGCAAAAATTTTGAATCACAAAGACCTTTGCACGCGCATATCATGAACGACACACTTCTCGCGGTGGGCAGGAATAGACGTTAAATCAAAGAAGAATGTCATATAAAACGGCGCACGTGGTGTTTTTCAGCAATTTGAGACAAGAATAACCCCGTTGGAACAAAAAACAGAGTTGCTATTTCTTTCAAATGCTAGCCAAATCTCTGATTTTCGTTTTTTTTATGGGAAAATAGCTCAGGGACATGTGGCGATTGGGGCTTATCAAAGCTCACGGTAGCTCCAACTCTGGCTCACCACAATATTTTCCAACGTTCCTCGGCTCATCTTAAAGCTCACTGCAAGACCTTTAAAATGAGCACAAATACGTTTAATTATGATCAAGTAGAGCTGAGTTATATTGTTTTGGCGCAGCAGAAATCACAGTTTTCAAAAACGTGACATTGTCTTCTGAAAAAATTTAGGGCTTCTCGCAGCTCCAATGCTAGCACGTTTGAATTTCAGCTAGTTGTAGAGGTTTTAGGATGAGCTTGAAAATGAGCCGAGTTTTGTTGGAAGATATTTGGAACTGCTAGAGTTAGAACTATGATAGAAACCCTGGATGTTTTTAGAGAGCAAGGTCGTGTTTAAGGAAACTGACATTTCTGCTTCTCTAAAACTACATAGCGCAGCGCTACTTGGTCGAAATCAAATGTACCTTAGCTCACTTTAAAGGTCTTAGAGTGAGCTTTGAAATGAGCCAAATCACGTTGAAAAATATTGAGATGAGCCAGAGTTGGAGCTGTCGCGAGCTTCGGTGGGCCTCAATTCCAACATGTCCCTTGGTTATTTTTTCATATGAATAAACGAAAATGATAGGTTTGACTCGCGTATCGAAGAATGAACAGCTTCGATTTTGCTTCCAACGGCATTTTGATCACTTTAA
>JAPYYZ010006407.1:0-18661 GCA_030522705.1 Eretmocerus eremicus | reverse complement strand
AAAATATAGTCCGTTTTTACGCCCTTATATCGAAATGTAATATTCGCGCATTCGTAATCGGCTCCTTAATTGACGTTTTTCTTCGTGTGATCGACGGAACGCTCTAGATACGAATAAGTAATTGAAGAAAGTCAGATTATATATACACATGAGATTGGGGCAAACAATATCTTTTTGTCAAAGGTAATAATTCTTGCGGATAGCTAGAAAGGTATTCCGGGGTATAATACCGCATATCAAATCAGTTCAGACACCTTATTCCCTAATCTTTAAGATTTTCGAACATAACTTAAGGATGCAGCGAAGCTAATGCATGCTTATATCTAGAATCGAAGGAATAACAGCCCAAAAAACTTACCTATCTGTCGAATTTATCTAAAAGAGGTCTTGATGATATGACTAACAAGTAGAGGACCAACCTTGTGGATCACGGATTTGGTCAAAACTCTGGGAATTATCTTGTTTCGGTGAGAAATGAAGATATCCCAGAGGGTTTATGCTAATAGGCTCTCTGTTCCGAGATAGACTAACGGGCATTTGCATTGCCCATATAGTCCCGTATTAAAAAGTCATATATATAGGTATACTAGCAACGCTAATGTCCATAGCTGTATCTCGGAACAGAAGGCCTATTCGCATAAGCCCTCTGGGATATCTTCATTTCTCATCGAAACAAGATGATTCTCAAAGTTTTGGCCAAATCTGTGATCCACAAGGTTGACCCTCTACTTGTAAGATAAAGAACTCTTGAATGAAGAACCCCCTCACATTGGAGTACAAAGAATCTCCCTTCTTAATATAAAAGCCTCTCAATACCGACGTGAGGCTACTTTCCGACTAAGTATTGCCAAGCATCGAATGACGTAGATGAAAAATCTTCTTAAAAATTAGATATTGCGCCCCTTCAACTCCAAATTTGAAAACCGTTGAGGAACACTGATGATGGATAAGATATTCAAACGGATAAATACTATAAATAATGATGCACGAGAAAGGTATATGAAGAAGACACATCAAAATCGTATGATACAGATGATGATATCCAAGTGAATTCTGGCCTCGATTCTGGCCGATTCCTTAAAACTTTCATTCCACATCATATTCTCGAAAATTCAAGTTCTTGTGTTGAGACAGGCGCAGAAAATTGATGAGTAACGTGAATAATGGAATCGAGCGTACCTTCAAATTCATCATCTCATAATATGCATGATTTCGTGCAAACTGCGTGGAGGGGTGTCTTGAGTACTCCTGAGCTGATGACAGTAGAAAATAGAATAATACTCCCAGTCTAGCATTTTCCATTCAATAAAGACTTATGCCTTACAGTAGTTTTGAAAACTTACCTCTTTTTAGCCGCATACAGCCGTATGGATGAGGATTTGAAATTTCTGTATCGTGGAATGTCCCTATCAATACTCTTGCACTCCTCGTGCACAGCTCTTACATGAAGAGTTCAATAATCGATCTCTGCGGCATGCGAATTGAATATTAGGTGATGATATAGTGTATCTATCACAGAGATATAGGGCGTCGAATTTTCTCTGATTGTGTCGTTGCGGTCGATATTTTGTCCGTGAATTTTACTAAATTTCCGATGTATTAACTGGATCCGCTGCTCAAATTTTTTTCGGACCCCAACCGCTTTGTTCTACCAGTTCTATTATATACCATTTGAAAGAGTTCAACATTGACATCTCAATACCCTTACCTTTGTCGTAGATTTAGCATATAACGACAGATGTGACAAAGAACCTTGATTTTTGCTGCAAAATAATATTTCTCGATAATGGGGGTGAATAGTTGTCAAACCTAGTTTGAGCATGGTGTTTCACAATTTTTTTCCCGTGCGTTCGACCATGCCTTCGTGTGTTCTGTATTCGGAAAACTCGATCGATCGTCACCAAAAATTTTGAGACCACTTTATAGCGTGAAATGTTTGCATTGGGAGTAAATCTCCGGTATAAATGGCAGCGGAAGCCAATATAATGGAACCAGTTTTAATAGCATCCGAAGTATTCTATAGAGATGAATTTTGGTCGATTTCTCCTCCTGTGCCGTTTTTTGGGTCGCAATCGTGCACTTTCAACGAAACCGTTTATATCAAGTAACTCATCTCACGCAGAGAGGGGCGTTCTTTGTGCTATATTTTTTTTTGCGTGACACGATTCAAAATAAAGGGGAGGTATACTAATTTTGAATTTTTTTTCATGTCGAGGTAGAGTGTCTTAGTCTGTAAAAAACAACATTTTCACAGAATTAATTTTGTCCACTAATAATTAAAAATTTCAAGTTTTTATAAGGCTGCTAGAGTAGAGATAGGTATAATCGCGGAAACTTGCAGATTTTTGTTATTGGTAACCAAATGTCGACAATGCCAAAATTGAGTCTTTCAATGCGCCAATGAATTTTCCTTCTCTCGAGCGACATAGAGGATGAAAATAAACATTTGCATGTCACTTGGTTGAATTCCACTACACATTAGGCATCCTATGTTAATTTAAAATCGCGTGAGTTGAAATAGCTGTTCGCTCTTGTAGATTTTATCTGTACCCATCTTACACGGAAAAAAGTATTCTCGCATGGATGACCGTCCACCTGTCGAGTTGCACACTATGCCTATGGAACTGATATTTGGCCCTTTTCTTATAATTAGAGAGCAATATTTTAGCTCTTCATATACACTGCATTCAGGATTTCGGATCTGCGTCAATTTCAGCACCTGCTTTCACCTCTCCAGAGTGGATTAGAAGTTTGTAGATACAAATTTAGCTGAACATATTATTTTTTGGAACTTTTAAATAAAAGGAGCACATGTCTCGTGGCCGTAATCGCGCCCTTTGGTCATAAAACCTGGTGAAATAGCCGGTCCAATATCGCTGTTTGGAAAATTAATGCCGCAAAGATAGCTATATTTCGACGCTGATAACAACGGTCTATCCAAAATTGAAAAGATCACAGTCCACGGAACTGACATGTCTACCCTTGTCCCCTCGCTCTAAGATAAACGGAAAGGCTTCACAGATGGGTTTGAAACTTTGGTATCAATCGTGTTTCAGAAGAATACACAAGAAAGAGTTTGTGAGAAGTGTTTTGAGCCGTACCATCGAAATGCGAGGTCATTACATGGAACCTAAAGATTTTCACGATGGTGCTCAGGTACTTTATGACGTAAGAAAAAATGATTCTCGAAGCCGGAAAATATCTAATATTAGCTGGTATTAAAAATTGCAAGTGAAAAAACAATGTACAATGAAAGAAGGCGTGACTTATACCTGTATGCAAGAGTTTGGATAAATGAGAGAGGGGATTTGTTGGAAGGGGGAGTGGTAGGAGCCCCAACCTTCGCTCCTACCCGTGAGGCACAACCACTTACTCGTCCTCTGAGTGCGCCTTGCGGATGGCAAACGAGCCAAGTGTAAGGCACGCGCAGATGACGGGTTGCCTCTCCGCAGGATGTAAGGAGTATTGGAAACGATTCAAAGAACCATGCAGGGGTGTATTGAAGAAATAACTCGCCCGTTACAAAAAAGTAACTACCATATTTATTGGTAAAAAATTGGTCTTCAATAACATATTAATCTTACAAGTAGATCGTTATAAAATTGTATGGCACTTCATATCGTAACTTTATATAAAATAGCATCGTAATCGTAATAATAATTAGGAATTATCTTCATAATACGAGGATGCATACGAATACACATGAGCACATTCATCATCATTCTTAAATAGTCAGAGGTAGCAGTTGAATTATAAATGCAAGATCTATTCCCATATCATGTAAAGCATGAAATCTTTAAATAACTGGTCGCTTTCTCTCGTTACTCGCGACAACGCATCGAACTCTGGAGCGCAAATGAGCTGCTTGATATTAGCCCTAATGTAGATGAGTATGGCGCTCTTTACAGCCTCAAGATTGAGAGTGTTGGCGACATCTAAGAAAAAAGCACAATTTTCCAATGTCAACTGCGCCAAGATGGCGTGCCCGCAAATCGCTTTCAAGTTATCGATGCGAAAATGAACGGCTAATTTCGTGAGGTTGATTACATTGTCCATCTCCACGTCTACGGTATCGGTATACAAAAATTTTAAAAATTCTAGAACATCCTCCTTTTTCACATTTTCAAGTCCGGGCTCCTCGTGTACGAGTATTACAAAATACGGTCGGGGCAGCGTGTCGACGGTGAAGAATCCCCGGAAGGCAGTGCTGCGCGCCGCTAGAATGGCAGTGTGCGCGTAAATCGCGTCGCGCTCGTCATCCAAAATGCCATCTTTTTTTACCATGAATACGACATCGTAGAATTGTTGGTAAGGATCCTGCTCCACGAGAAGCGCGTACAAATCCTCGGCCAACTTGGGCTTGTGCTCGATGACTTTTTGATATTCAGCCTTGGTCGAGCCCATGGTGATTCGTTGCAAAGTTTGAGCTGCGCTGACGATTTTATTACTTCGCAAATCGATTTCTCGGATCTCAAGCCGCGAGCTATAGAGAACTCGTCGATGTTCCAGGAACTGTTTGCTGCTCACGGTCCATATGCGGTCTTTCAAAGACTGTAATTCTTCAAAATCGAGCGGCTGCAATGCATGAAATATCGTGCATTCAATTGATGCTATTCTACAGAGACAGCTCTCGGTTGTGTGCTGGAGGCGATCGTAAATCTGGCGTTCGTTGGCAAAAGCTCTCAGGCAGGGCGCAACGGCGAGAGGCCGGTCAAGTCCAGCAGTTCCTGGAAAAAACCAAGAATCTCTCGTTAAAATCGAGGTTCCCAAGAATTCCCTACGAAATCATCCGGCCACCCGATTGTGAGAGAATCGGCATCCGAATGCTCGAGAAGATGCTGCTTCGGGTCGCTTCTTGCGATCTCGGCGACTCCCGGTAAAAGATTCGAAGAGCCGCGCGAAGGCCGGTACCGGTTAAAAAGTACCGACGAGCTTGCCGATGAGCCCCACTATGTTCGAACGACTGTATACCTTGGACTCCTTGGAGGAGTGCTGGCTCCGAGCTCGACTGGGCTTGGCTCGTCTGCGGGGCTCGCTCGTGCTCGTGGAGGTCTGTTCGGCTTGATTCGGCTTCTCCTGGTCCTCGGGACCACCTGGTGCCGGTGGCTCTGCTCACTACTAGGCGAAGAAGGTGAATGATTGTACGGAGGGCGAGGCCCGTATTTATAGCCAGACCCCCGCCCAAGCCAGCGGCGCTGCTTGCGCTTGCGCCTTAGGGCCACTTTGCGCTTCGCAGATGCGCGCACACGTAAAATTTCACGAGAATACTGCGAGAATCTCGAGTGCCGAGAATCTGCCGAGAATTCGTCGTGGATTTCTTGCGAACGCGAGCGCCCTCGCATTCGAGAATCCCTCGAGCGAGTTCTTGTTGAATGAAACTTCTGTGAATTTCTGCCGAGCGAGCTACGATCGAGACGAGAAATGAGATGAGCCGGTGTCCGCGTCGACCCGATCTATAGGGCCGATGCAACTTGGACGCGGAAATGGTGATGCGGCGCAGACGAGCTCGTGATGATGAAAGGCCTCGCCGAGTGCCGTGCTGCGCGGATAACCTCGAGGATAACCTCGACCGCTACCGACGACGAGCGTCTTGCTCTCGACGATGACGTGAGTACACTAGGTACGCCCACCAGGTGTCGGAGCTGGTCGGAGAGTCGAGCACTTCGACTGACTTCGAGTGCTCCGAGCCAAGCACGGGACACGAGCCAAAACCCGACCCGAGGACCCCGAAGTGACGTGACGAGGATGACGGAAGAAGCCGAGACTGGAGGAGCACTAGGAGTCGGAGTCGTAGCTCCTCTACGTCGAGAAGACCAACATCGTCGTTCGACAAAATGCAGAACCTGTCAATTTTTCGTTCCCAGTTGGAATCAACTCCAAGCTAAATCTAGTTTCAAAAAAAAAAATTTTTTTTTTTTAAATCTTGAAAATATTTTTCATCAAAAGTTGAGCAGAATTGACCAAGCGGCGCACGTGACTTTATACTTTTCTCTTCCTTCGGTGCAAAGTAGCTATGCTATTAAAAAAGAAAGATACTTAGCCTGGTTAAGAACTAGAAGAGAATTTTGAGAATTGACAAAATGAACAGATCAGGAAATGCAGAGGCCAAGGGCAATGATGGAGCTTAAGATGAAAAGCCGCAGATTTCATTCTTGGTGATTCTTGCACCACATGTATAGGTAGTGGAGAAGAAAAAGATTAACCAATTGAGCCTTATCCTAGTATACTAGTAAAGTAATGAACCATTTCCATGATTGCCAGCAATTCATATAACCTTATCTTCTTTTTGATTTACCTTCATTTGTGAGAACAATTAGAAACAAAGCATTTCTTTCTATCCTTTTTCTCTCTGATCACAAAATCCAAAGCTTGTTTAGCTATTGGCTATCCCAAAAGATTAAGTAAAAATCAACTTACAGAAGAGATTTTGATTTTTGAACAATACTTAATTCCTCCCTCATGAAAAAACCTATCCAGACATCAATTTACTTATCTAATTTTAATGCAATATTACTAAGATAATCTGGTACGTTTGTAGTTTTTTTCATAAGGGCTACATTCAAATACTCTAAACTGCAGCAACTTCGTTCCAAGAAGTGATATCAATCATCTTTCAACAACATGTATAAGGCCTTCCTAGTGAGTACAAGTAAAGGAACTTTTCATAAAATTTGTCCAACAACCAAAACCTCTCAAGCATATCCTTGGCAAACCTAGTGAAATATTTTATTGTCTGAATTGAAGAAAGAACATTATATTCTATATCCCCACAGCTACACAAGTTGAACTTTCCTTACCTGTCTCGAAATGAATATAGGATCCTGATTGTGTTCTGAACGATCTTGTATACTCATGGAAAATTCACTCCATGCTGTCATCATTTTTATGCATCATTTTTTTATTAGATCAATCAGGTAAGAACTTTGGTCAACATGCTTAAAATAAGAGGAGAATTTAATCTTTCTCAAGCCCTGTGAACTCTTTTTCATCTTACGATTAGTCTTTCTGACTCTTGAGCAGAGCTTCTTATTTTGTATGATCTTGGTAAGTACTTGAGATAAGATACTATGAACAACAATGCTAGAACTCTAATACCATCAATAGTGTTGCCCATGGTCCATATATAAAAAATAGCAGAAGCTGTACCAAATATTTTGGGTGAATTTCAAATGCAAACGAAAATGATTATGAAGACAGGTGGTGTTCAAATTAAAAAAAGTTAGAAACTTGAATTTTGCTAACACGTCAATTGCCTTGTGATGCTTAGTGTTTGTCGAAATGTGTTTGAAGTTCCCAACACCGAAAATACACGTTAGCAAAAATCTTGAAAAAAAAATTAGAGGACTTGGGATTGATGCTGCGTTGCTTGGGGATGATTATTGATGTGCAAAACACTGCTTGAGGGTGCATTACCATCTCCAAGCAACGCAGCATCAATTCTAAGTCCTTCAATTTTTTTTTCAAGATTTTTGCTAACGTGTATTTTCGTTGTTGGGAACTTCAAACACATTTGTCGAAGTGATAACTTGATGACACTGACAGGTATCTATAGTAACAATCATTCTAGAGGCACGTAACTTCAAATTCTACACTGAGAAATGTACATTATAAGACCACATCTTTTTTGAAATGAAGTATATTCTGAACAAGTAGTTTATAGAGGAAATCTATCTGGGAAATTGAAAGATCGAGTTCTTTTTTGTTCATATTTTATTACCTAATCAAATGTATTCACTTATGATTTCATTACAACCTAGATCTATTATGATATACAAACGATAACGCGATTTTGTTTAATGTGGATTCCCTTATCAGTTATTCAGATGAGAAAGTAAATAACAAACAACAAGGAAATTATGATCGAGTAGAACTATGAAATTTGCTTCACAAGAGTATACTTAGTGCTTATAATCGGAGGCAGTCCTATAAACACCTGACGTCTCATTTTCCCAGTCTCTGTACTTTACTTTTTCATGTGGTTCACTTGTATTCACTCTGCGATTATTTCAATAATCTCATTCAATCTGGCGCGCATCATACTGTTTGGATCACAAATATATTTCACATGTTTGGGTAGTAATAGACAGCAACATCAAACTAGTAGAACATAATGTAACAGTAGACAGAAAGTATTTATAGTACTTATAGCAGTGTATATCAAGGTCTAATGAATGAATATTATGAATTGTACTTAATTTTTTAAAGTGGTAGCAGCCTCATTTCCTAATGATACTAAATGTGATAATTGTATAATGCTTGATAAGGATACTTCTTGTTCTCAACCATTTTAACCATGAAAACTATCAGTATCATAGCTCTCTTTAACACTGCTCCCAATTTTTCATCAGACCCATGCATTTGTTCCATTATGATAACTAGACAACATACACTCCCCAAATGATTATGGATTCTTGAAACCTATTCTACATTTGAATCCCCCTTTGTGCCACAGTAATGTGTTACCTGTTATTTCATTCCCAATTAGTATGACTATAATAACTTGATTCTAAAAGGTAGGTGAGGTACCATGGTCAAAATTCAGTGTTGGAACAATTCTTCATTGTCAATACATCACTCCTCCACTTTTCTCTTGTAACTTCTTGACCTCATCATGGTACATTTCAGAATTTATTTTGGGAGGAAAAAGTAATAGAGACCCCTAGTCATGACTCACGGCAATCAAAATGGATTTTGTTTTATGTAATTGCACCTTCATTTGACCCTTTACTTTGTATTTAGGGAGTGTCTTCTTCCAGACTATTTTTTGACCAAGACTCATGATATCTCCACCAACTCAATCTCATTTCGTAATTCTGATGATACATCGAAGGCTTTCACTTATCAAAGTATGGATCAACTTTTCACAATCTTCCCATATGTTGTTGCAATTGTAACAATTGGAATCTGCTTTTTCATCAGTCCACATCTCAATTGCTCTCTCTTTCTCTTTCCTTGTTAAAAAAACACTATAAACATATTTGCCAGTCAAAGCTGGAAATAATGAAAAATTGTATCCTTATCTTGAAGGGATGGAGGAATTTTTCTCCAGAATATTTGAATTATGATGTAATTATAAATAAATTCGATTGGAGGTACTTCTATTCTGACAGAACCTTCACGTGCAAGTCCTTCGCCGTTATTACTAGTTGTTCAATTATCAAGGATCAAAAATTTCATTTCCAGATGTGACTTTTTTTCTGTATGATCACATATCTAATCGTTTCTTCCTGCATATTTGTCTGCGTGGACAATACAGCATATTATTTGAGTGACTTATATGAAACAGTGTGCAATTCTTTCGCCTCAGCGCCTGGAATTTAGTCCTAAATTTTTTATCCACAGCTGGTGGATGAAAAATCTAAGTTCTTGCACTTGCAATGTATCCTTATCACGAATGCAACCAACCGTACAAAATTGTTAACTGTAAATCTCAAGCAACCAAACAAAATTGAGTTCTTCAGTATTATTGATAAATGGTTTATCGATAAAATCGATGAAATACGAGTGGCGCGCATCAGTCTTCATCCCTTATTTAGGTGGAAAGATCAGAAGCATAGGAAATTCGGTTTTATCTGAAATGTGACTTTAAAACAATTTGCGCAAGTTGAAAAATAATTTTGAGAATTTTTTCTCAAATTGCACCTTATTCTGCTTAATTTGCTCCAATTTGCCACATCTTTTGTTAATGGAGTCAAAAAAAATGCATGAGGCCAATTAGACGACCTACAACTTACGTCTCTTGTGTTTCTCCATCAAAACGCGTACGTCTCGAGTTATTCGCAAAGAACCATAATTCTGCAATAATTATTATTTACAGCTCAATTTGTGATCACTTTTGAAACAAGCACGAGAAGCAGATGCAGTGCCTCAAGATCTTCAGGAATATTTTGAGTGCTCCTCTGGACCTCGACTTGCATACTTATGCACCCCCCTCCAAAGCCCGGACTAGATTCCATCATGAGACCGCAAAATTGATCAATTTCCAACTCTACAAACACTCCGCTTAGTAAAAAGACGAGGATTTTTGCTGTACAAATAAAAATACTCAACAACGTTATTGGAAAACTGTCAACGAGAAACGGGAAAAAGGTAAGAGAAATTGACACACGTATGTGGCCACATTTGCTATTTCATACGCGTGTCGATTTCTAGAATATCAGTTGGAAAATCACCTTTCATTCACTCCAATCTTCCACCTGAATAACACTACCGTTAAATATACGGCTTGCCTCTTCCAACATCATGAAAAGTTGCTGCTGGAGCCAGCTCAGCCGAATTTAGAGTTTTATTTTATTACTTTACGGTAAAAAATAGCGTAAACGGCACTGTATTAGGAAGAAGCAAAATACGTGTTACATTCTGAGTGACTTTATCGTTGATAAATATTATAGTACTTTTCTCATTCCCGAAAATGTTTTCTGGTATTGCGCTACCCATGCTCGACACCTACCAACAGCACTGATAAGCTTTTCTCTTGATTCCTTGCTTGTCTTCACGGATGAAGTAGTTCAACACGAGCTTACTTAAAGAGTTTCATCCTTTGCAAGAAGTATCGATTTTTTGAAACACGAAAGACTTCTTGATAATGGTGGTAGGCTAGTTTGAAAAATGTTGTCTTGCTTATGGTTGCGCGTTATTATTTGTATATTCATCTCTGGGATTTTTTAATTCTCGATTCTGGGGTACCTCTAGTAGGTAAAACGTGTCTTTTTAAATTTTCTGTACAAGCAAATGTAACAAAGTTCTGTGGAGCTCCTTTGTGTGTTGGCAACAACGCGAAAACAAAAACCAAAAGCAAACATACGATACTTCTCAATCGTGAATGTCATCAACAAGTTTTAATGAATCACTCATTCTTCAACCCATGACAAATCAATCAGGCTGTTACAATGAACTGAACTAGATGCATGAAAAGTGATTTCGATGTGCCATGTTCACAAGAATTCTTGAGTATCGAATTAATTATTTTACACACTTGATCCTTCTATACGATTATGTGTGAACGGAATGAACTCAAATTTTGGAAAGAGAGTATCCTTTCAGGGATTCCATTCCAAAAAATCGTATCACGTTACGCGCTGCATTGGACAAAGGAGCGTCAAGTTGATGGTCTATTTTACCAAATTCTCAACTTGCTGGCTTGAAACGCGCCATCCCAAATCGCGAAAAAAATTTCATCATTGTCAATTTTCACCCATTCATCCCTCAATACCATGAGTCGTTCAACTTGTTTCGTTTATCACCAAAATTACTTTTTCCAAACTACGCAATGTTTCTACAATAAGTTGCTTATTTTCTAAAATCTTTGATGATAATTGAATTGGATAAATTAATACTCATAATTACTAAGGTAATTTTTTTTCCTCTACCTATACTAGACTCTGACGGAAAAATATATTTATAAAAACTTTTCAATGTTATAATCGTATCAGTATTTATATTATGAATCAATAATATATGTATATATATATATATTTATTTATTTGCATTTCAAGCGTTCTATACTTCATACTAATTTTCTACTTAAACGACTAAGCTCTCGCGGATTTTGGAAAAAAAGAGAAATATATGTGAATTAGCAACCTAATGCTTGGTATTTCCTGACAAGTCAGTGTCTCCCACGTTTTATCCATCCGATCATTTTCATACCTCAGAATGAGTGGCAAATCCTTGAGCCTTCAAGTTCTGGTTAGATCATTTGTCTTCCCTTTCATACACATAACACGCAAAAAATTATATGAATATTGAGATGAAAATGGTTAGCTTTTGGCAATTTCATGAAGTCAAATTTTATTCCTCTCTCCGGATCGATGATATAATGTGTGAGTTGCAGTTGAAAACTCTTACTCTCGTAGGAGATGAGTTGAGATGATATTTAATAAATTAGCGTGAAAATGATTTTGTAACCAAAAAGACTCAAGAGAGCATAGTGTTCTGAAGACTGTATCATTTCTTTGGTTTTGTCAATTCTCAAGAACGTCTGAGTTCTCCGAGTATTTTCAGTGTAGTACATTTGTATACTTAATCGATCCCATTTCCTGTAACACATACAGAAGACAGCATATGTGTGTAACTTTGATTCTGCAGTCTCTTCTTTTTACGAGAGAAATTTTTCTGTAATAGCGATACAATGGAATGTGCAGGATTGAATTTTTTGATATGAGAGAATCAAAATAATTACACGAACGAATGATTCAATATTAATTTGACGTATTTTATCAAGTCAAAAATCGATTACAGAAATCTGTATCTTTGATTTATTTACATACATAAATTACTCTAGAACTTATAAGATGTGAGAAGATTACCATCAGTCAATGAAATTTTGGACTTATTCAAGTTTACGGATTGGTTTACCGAACAATCAGTGAAACTATTCACGCTAATTTGGCGATCCGCAAAAAAACATGCAAAAAAGAAAATCTCATTGCACCCCGGAAATTATATATCGTTTGATGGAAATGAATAGACACACCCTCTCATTGTCAAGGAGGTGTCTCCACAAAAAAGTAAGTCTTGTTTGTATTGAGTAATTTCAGTCTTCAAAGGCTTGTCAATTTCGTTTCGACAGTTTGAAAAATTTTGCTCCAAAATATCTGACACACGTCGTAACAGCTGTAGTTGATGTCACACTTAGTAACGCCTATCGCTCATAAATTATGGGTCTTGGTAAACCATTATAGTCAACTTGTAAAATTAACGAGTCAATATTGTGCAAATCATACTTTTTGACGAGAAATGACTTTTGAGCTATGTTTCTGAGTTAAATTTGATCATAATCATCAAAAAAGAGCTCAGAACATATTTTCACTGACGATTTACAGATCCAATGCCAGAAATAATTTTCTACTCAAGTTAACGCCAGAAGAGCATGAGCACTCGGACCGTAAAATTGTCCTTTTATCAACGCTTCTTTACTAACTTTCCATCTGTTTGCCGAGAGAAACACTTCGTAATATAGAATGTATCACATATGCGTTACTTCTAAACACACTAAAATAAGAAGCACTTTGAAGATAGATGTCTACATGCACCATCCGGCCTCGTAAGATGGACTAATTCTTGGTTTTTCTCATTCTCTCGCAAAACTCGTAACTAGTGAAGAAAATGTTTCGTATAATGTGCTCGAATTGGACTCTCATATGTACACGTCAACAAAGAAAGATGTAGTTGTGAGAGAAAACTCTGAAAATATATGTCAAGATGTTTTAGCAATGTGGGCCGTCACTCGGTATACGTGGTCTAATCTATTGAATTTCTGATTCCGTAATAGAGCCAACGGCATCAACATTACAAGTCAACCTTATCATAATTTTCCAAATTGCATTTCAAAATTCTATAATAATCTTTACAGGTTTATCTAAGACCCAAAGACTAGTTTATTCAACATTGTACACTGAGCTTCGTGGTTGGATAAGCAGAAGCCTTCAAGATATTTGTATGCTTCTTACAGAGTTTACACTCTTTCCTTAAATCGAATTCTAGAAAACTGCACGACGTGTATTTTCATCGCTAACTTTCAAACTTCATTTTACACTCGCTACTACAACTATTTACGTATATGGGCGAGTGTTTCAAACGCACATTCCCAAGACATGAATCTCAAATGAATTTTTTAACAATTCGTTATATCGGAAATCATTCACTGATTAATAGAAAATTTTGCTTCATTGTGTCTTAACTTGACTTGACTAAATGACCATGGTTATGATTTTTAATTATTTTCATTTTTTCGTGAAATAGATCTTCTCAATTGAGGTAAGAAATGAAATTTATCCGCAATCGACAACAATTTTATGGAAGGAAATTTTACTCCACAAGCTCTCAGAAGTTTTTCTATCGTAAGAATAAAAGAGATTGCACAAAAATAGAAGACTAAAAATTCATCGACTTAGTCACCCATCATCCATATCTAATTTTTTTATTGTGAAAACAGAAAGTTGGATATCGCGGTATACAATATTTTTCAACAAATTACAGTAATATAAAATATTGGTCTCAAACTTTCGTCTACTTTACAAATATATTTATATATGTGTACTTTGGTAAAAGAAATCTACCAACAAACCTTGTCGAGTTGGAGTAAAATTAATAGAAGCGTTCATTGCGAGTGTAACAAAAAAAAATACATAACATATATCAAAATCTGTACTTCACGATTAATCTCATGAATCAGAAATAAACATGTCGGTGTTGGATAAAAAAAAATCTCCTCGCCATTAATGACTTTGATTTTTAGGGCTAATTGACGCGTAGAGTCGCATTACAGCTGAACTCCAATGAATGCAATGTCAATAAGTGTCAGAAAAAGTGGAGGTTACCTCATTTTTACCGTATTCATACAATTCCTTATCATTAAATAACTGTAAATCTCTTCATAATCAAGTTTGAATCTACAATAAATCCATAACCTACATAGTTTATATCTTTCATGCTCCCGTATTCTTCAAGAGAATTTTTGCCCAAAGTATTTAATAAAGCGTTGATTAGAGAAATGAAGTCTCATAGCTGAGCTCAACGAATTTTTCGTTTTACGTGTGATGAGAATTATCTTCCTCAGTGACAGCTCTTTGTTTCCAACATAATAACCCAACTCAGGCTTCTTCATTTGGATGGCGCACTCATTAAATCTGACGAAGTTGCAACTCTCATTGCACCAATTACATATGAGTCTAGCAAATTCGGCAATCGAGACAAAATGAAGAATTTCAGACGCTGCAGCTTGTATCCATCAGAGACTCTTCTTTTCTGGATTCATGTAAAAAGAAAGTTAATTTCTTCAAATGAAATTCCTTTGAATGTTTGCAAGAAACTTCTTATCGCTAATGGCTTGCATACATGTGTTTGTGTATATATGTATAGGAGTGTTGGCGTACGCAACCGCGTCTACGAGTATACGTGACTAATTTTGGTGTTGAGATAGTCTACGATACCTAAGTTGGTATGAGGGGAAATTCATATCAAAGCATTACTGTACAGATTTCGAATAATATACAATTTTCTGAAGCGCCACTCTAGCAATGATTCCTGTTCGCTTGATTTACTCAAAAATGCGATCGATCGTAGCATACCGAGTCTGATCGCAATTGCGAGGGGAGTGAATTTCTCGCTCGATTTCGCATGTAATCGAAAAAGAGAGGCCAAACAGAATCGAAAAAAAGCTTGATATACTTCGAGCTCCAAGTTTAAGATCGCGCAACTCTGAGTAAAAAGATTGTGCTGTGTCTGCTTAATCCTTCGTAACATTTATTTACAAAAGTCTATCGAGAATATGTTGTTTTTTGGCAGTTATCGATTACATAGTACATATTTTAATATCAAGCATAATTGCTCTCTTTCTCTCTCTCTCTCTCTCTCTCTCTCTCGGCTCCTTAAACTCGGAACTCTGCGGCTACGACTGGAAAAGAATGCGCGTATCGAAAATGTCACCGTGTCGTATCGAGTATCCATATCACAAATCAGCTAGACTAAATAACGACGCGACGAGGGAGAGCCGAGGGCCTCGCGACGCTCGGGGCTCCGACGACGGCGGCGGAGGCGGCGGCGAGCCGACTCGCGATAAAATAATTCATGCAAACGCTCCTACGCAAACTACTATGCTCGTCCGATACGGCGCGCGCGGCCCTCGCAATAATTATGGCAGCCGAGAGCGCGTAGAATGGCCGGGCGACGAGCCAAAAGCTCGCCGGGCTCGCGGGTAAACCTACGTATGTACAGGGGAAAGTGTCAACGACGGGCTCGCGTCTCGGGCCGCGGGACGACGGGCGAGGGCTCGAGGACGAGGCGCCAGGCCGCCGTCGCTGTTGTTGTTGTTGAGGCTGTCGTTGTGGCCGTTGTTGTGGTTGTTGTTGGCAGCGTCGGCGGCGACGGCGTAGACGGGGGCCCGGTCCGAGCTGTCCCGTTGGCACTATGAGCGGAAGATGAAGCTGCAGGCGGGCGTCGGCGGCGGCGGCGAGTCGCCGCTCTGCTGCAGCAGCAGGCCGCTGCCGCTGCTCATCATCTGCTGCTGCTGCTGCTGCTGCTGCTGCTGGCCGGATTGCTGCTGTTGCTGTTGCTCGTGGGTGGGCGAGGGCGAGGAGGAGGGCGGCGACGGCGAACTCGACGACAGGCTAGAGCCCGGCGACGGAGACTCCAGGCCGCGGCCACCACCTGCGAACGAGAGTTGAGCGTGAGACTCGTCCAAGCGACGCTGAACACCAGGTCACACTTGCAGAATGGTCGGTTCGCACAGTCGAGTGCCGGTGACAGTTGCGAGCTTTCGAATCGACCGACGCATTTTCGCGCTTGTTCTGATTCGACCTCTCGGGGTTTTTGTTTCCATTGACCCATTCTATAGAAGAGAACGTTTCAAATTGAGTAAATTGTGTACCCACCGATGAGTTGGGAAAAAAATCGTACCCACAATGAACAGATTTTTCCCTGACTATTGAGCTTTTTTCAATCACAGAAGACATCAAAAACTCTTCAAAGCATATGACATCGAGGGCTAGGCTTCGAAAATTTCACAACCAAAGATAAGAATACGTCAAAGCTGCAAATTTCTACATATTTGATACTGGATTTCGATAATTATATCTCTAGCAAATTATTTCTTGAATCTGCAAATTCTGAAGATCAAGACGTGAGTATTGTTAAGATTGAGTTATCTAAAACTGAAAAATTCTTAGAAAGAAGAAAAATCATCGTTACGCCTAATTTTATGGATCCAGCCGACTTCGCACCGACTGTTATTGTTTTTTGGAATACCGTGGTCGAGATCGAGTTACGGTGAAGCTGAAGGGGATAACGATCTGAATTTAGTGAGTTACAGGAAACGATCAGTCATTTGCAATCGTACGAATTTTCTCGAATTTGTGTTAGTCTTTATTTCGATAATAAACGATAGACCGAGAAATTCCAGCTTTCCAGATCAAATTGCTTGATATTTTCAAGTTTTCAAAAATAATCAAATGATTCCAGGCTTTCCACGATTAGTGGACAGCCTAATAAATGGGTTATTAGAAAGGAGGACTTTTTACAAACCGAAATAGTAGATTATATCATCCTATGCGGAAAACCCGTTTTTCAGCCAGGTACGCTGTACTGTAGAAAAATATCTCTCGGAAATTAGAACGAGTACCACTCGTTCTAATTTCCGAGAGATATTTTTCTCATTTTTGGCGAAAAGGTGTAATTTTGAGAGGAACGCGGAAAAATTCGAAAATTCTCCAAATTAAATTCTAACAAAACAAAACAGACTGTTCTGACACCGGGTATCGAGGATCACACCGACATGATCATTGCATTAAATATTTCTGGGCGACCTCTTTTGTCATTGCCAAAATAGTAAAGTGGTGAATGAGAGAATTTCAATTTCTGGTCGGGCTTTCTGATCAAAAGTGATATTCATGCGCTATTGGTACATTTTATAAGAAATTCCTCGTTTGCGGGACATTGTGTTTTTGAATTTGAGGGCGAATAGGAGCCAAAAAGAGTCTTGTAATACGTATTGAGATCAGAAATCTTTGTAGCTCAAAAATGCGAGAGCGAGTAAATGAGGACTGTTATATACATTCAAAGATGAAGGAGGACGAATCGAATGCCAATGACGTGGAGACGGAGACGGCCAAATCGTTCAATTATACCGCCGCACAGCTCAAGCGGTTCTTGATCAATCCGAGCGATGAGCACCGACCTGATATTAGCAGTGCAACGCTGCGCCCGACGGTGCGACGGGCCGAGACTCAAACGGAGGAGGCGATAGCGTAACGAGTATACGGTGCAGAGAAGGCCGTAAGGCATCGTCTTACAGAGCTGAGTATAGCTGGCGAGCTTGGTAATGTTCTCGGAGCGCAGCGTGCCCCGTATACATATCTCTGGCTAGCGTGCTCGCGCGCTTAATGCATAATCGATAGGGGTCGCGAGCAGCGGCCCGCAGCGCGTACATACCCACGCAGCTCTGCATAACTTGGCGCGACTACATAATGTAGCTGCGTAGCTGCGGGGCCGGCGAGAAATATTATATCAAGCACCTCTGCGCGTATGGGCCATTTTGGCACGACGGGTCGATTGCGGCCCGAGCGAAGCGAGGACTACAAAGCCCTCGTCTCGAAAGCGACCACGCGAACTAGGCGCGTATACTGTTTTTCGGCCTGGGGCGCGCGGAAAGTCCAAATTTTCCGATCCGGAGCGGGCGAAAAGCGCACTGGGCGAAAAAACCCGTCCCAGCCCAGCATCGGGGCACTGTCCGCGACGAGTTGGGGACAGGGGCTGCTCACCTAGGGCGAGGTCGCGGTTGGAGTGTCCGTGGTGGTGGTGCGCGTGGCTTCTGCCGTTGCCGTTGCCGTTCTGCTGGCGCGCGGCCTGCGGCGGCGGTGGCGGGGGCGGCTGCTGCTGCTGCTGGGACTGCTGCTGGCGCTGGGCCCTGGACGGCCGTCCGAGGCTGCGGTGCCTGCCGGGCTGTCCCGTCGAGGCGTTGCAGCCCCCCTCCTCGCTCGTTTCTCAGAGATAGACCTTCTTGACGCTGCGCGTCGTGGCGAAGCCGTCGTTGCGCCGGTAGGCCGCGGCGGCGGCGGCCGAGCCCGGGGCCAGGCCGGCGAGGGGGCCGCCCTGGCCGGGCCCGTCCAGCTGGTGGGGCCGCAGCGTGCCGAAGGCGTCGGGGCCCCGGGGCGCGCCGGGCCCC
>JAPYYZ010006404.1:0-12402 GCA_030522705.1 Eretmocerus eremicus | reverse complement strand
AGCTCATTCCGGACTTTGACGGAAATGGGCCCGGCAAATCGCGAAGTGCCTAGGCAATTCGCGAAGTGCCGGCTCTTCGGACTTTGCCGGTAACATATATACTCTGTCAAAAGTTTTTCGGTTCGGTAGGATTCCCGAGATGATTTACAGATCCAATTTCTCGGCGTGAATTTTTCCTTAACATGTAGATGCATGTGCCTTCGGAATCTGTTTGTTCAGTTTCTTGCTCAAAAGAATTTCATCAATCATTGACATATTCATTCTTTTAAAATGAATTCTCTGAAACATGTTCTCAACAATTGACTAACACCTGCCCTTGATACGAGTCTCGATATAAATTCTTTTCAACAATTGTCGATTCTTTGCGCGGAGCGCGCGCCTCTCGAAGTTCTGTTGCTTTTTATTAGATCTTGGGTTAAATTCTCTCGACAATTGATAAATACATATTTTTGACATGAATCCTGGTCAGGACGAGTGGATCTTACGCGCGCAACGCGCGTGTTTTCCAGTTCTGGTTGAAGATTAGTTTCTAATGAATGATTGATCGACGATTTCAATTATTCGTGTGAAGATAGTGCCATTTCAGAGTAAACGAGACTTACGAGAGACGTCTTGATGACTTGGCTCCTGATAATTCCAACTAGGCCCAGCTTCATACTCGTAAGGAGATATTTCCATTGAGATTACGTTTGTCTCTCGTGTCGTCGGATCCTCATCACTCGTGACTTGACCTATGCTCCCGGAGGTTGACGGTTGGAGGTAGAGAGGCTCGATTTGACTGCAGGAAAACAAGTCTGGTATCGGATCCTCTAACCAGGGTAAGGGTGCTTCGAAATTTTCTGTACCGTGCGAGAGCCCATTATGATGCAATTCACCGAAGGTTAACAAGAAGAGTATCCTATCCCACATCATCTAAATCAGAGGCATTAGGAAGAAACTGCAAGAACGTTACTCACCCGTCTGAGGATGTTGGGTCCTTTCTTGAGATAAAATTTTCTTTTGTAAGCCATGAAGTATGATGAGGATAAGCAGCTTCATACTGAAAGAGTTAAATGTAAAGATTCGATGTGTGCAATAATGATGCAACTCGGGAAATTATTTACCGTTTTAACAGCAAATGCGAATAGTGAGACGTATGGTTTTATACTTTTGCAATCAATCAAGAAATATACCTTCACCTTAGCAAAATGAGCACCAATGAATCAGTCTAGCTCACTAATTTGTTTGTCAAAATGGTTAGTGAAACATCAAGAAGCACTGATTATTCTCTTGTTTCCACTAGTTCATCAGTAATGGTGTATTATGTGGCCCACGAAGATTTTAGTGACACTCACAGATGCTTCAGTCAATATCATTGACGTTTTAGTGCAAACGCGTTGATTCAATCGGCCCAGATTGGTCCGAGATAGACTAATGTTTCAACTGATCTCACAGATTTGATTTGAGAGAGTTTTTGTGACAAGATTCATTGACTCAAATTGCGTTCGATCTCTAAAATATAAGACTCAGTCGTTCGCGATATCGCAAAATTGGATACAACCCCTCGTGACCTCTGGAAGAATCACTTCCGATTAAATTCAAAATTCCTACGTCTATATTTGTTCAGGTTTGACGTATCATGGTTCATTTTTAGGAACTAAAATGAACTTCGAAATGAGTTGAGTCATATAGAAAAACGTTTAGCAAGATGAAAGCTACAGCAAAGTTTGCTCAGTACTACGGAATTGCGGGCACTTGCCTTTTATCCCCGAGGAGCTCTGATTGATGCTAGTTTTGCAAGAGTCGCCCGTGTCCCGAGCGATATTGAGCTTGACGGTGTACTAAAGGCTCGATCATATCTTCAATAGTATTTTTACCCATTTTTAATTTAATTCATCATTTTACTCGTAATTCAAAAGAATATAAGTCATTGCCCTTATCTCGATTCTTGGAGTGCAAATAGAGCATTCAGACCTCACGTCTTGCCGTAGTATTATTTGAGTTGAACTGTAAGATATCGTCAAACTCGCAAAGGGAGGAGATAATGAAATTGAATTTGGATTTCAAGCAATTATGTCAACACACACACACACACACACACACACACAAACACACACCAGATGTTAGTCATCACAGAGTACCAACTTGACTCAGCAGACGTACGGAGGGAAGGACATGAATAATTTTCACAAGATAGACATTCATCCAGTCTCGCAAAAGTTTGCTGACAACCGGGTTATTTCCGCAGGATTTTCAGAGAATTTCTGAAAAAAACTCAACCGAAAATCTCAAAGCTGTAAATCTCTCGATTTCGCAATCTAGGATCGTTGCAAAATGTTGACGATGATTTTTTGCAGTACTGAAAGGATAACATACAACGCAATGAATGTAACTGGTGTAACAGACTAGTCTTATGGAACATTCTCGAATATATGGGATGAATTTTTCGCATTTTGGTGAGAGTGAGATAAACGAAAAAACGACTCAGCATGATGTAACAGACCTCATCATCAGGTGACGACAGTCAATCGTGATCGTAGACAGTATCATAAGATCATTTTCCAGGTTAATCCGTAGAATTATGTTATGACGTATCCTACCTTATTAATGAACAACTTCGATATTTGAGATTTGCCTCTCCTGGTATAATATCGATGGGAAAGACACGTTTTTGCGTATTTCTCAGGTTTTCCAGCCTACACATCACAGCAATCAGTGAAGCCATCAGAATGATTTCTTCAAACTATGGCAATAGACCCTTGTACGTCTGAGCACTCGTTCCTTGGAATAACTTATGATATACAGCAAACTCCATTGTTTGCAATCAAGATGGACGTACTGAGTACAAGCATGAAACAAAATTTTGATCTGTAGCATAATCAATTACAGAATTGACGTTGCGCCATTTTGGGGTCAAAAATTTCGAAGTTCCCTGAGAATTGCCCATATAGAATGAATGTGGGCCTACGTGATCTTCATCATATCTTTGTCCAGAATTTAGTGTACGTCGGAATTCAAACTCATAAGTCGTGGGTGGCATGAAAGCCAGATATTTTCCGTTGTATTTCTCACATATTTTTTATTATATGTTTTCGCACGCGGATGTGTACAGAATGTGGGTGTGAATAACCCTTCACAGAATTCAATACAGCTGTTGATTGCGCAGGTATCTGCAATAACTCTATGCGATTTCCATAACACATAGGGCATCTCTCGAGAAATACACGTACGCAATCCCATTCATATCGAAGAACAGCGTGGAACAAAATGCAGTATGTCAACATCTCGCAGCTATAGAATCATATTAAGGATAAAACTTAATCTCTTAGTTTTACGTCTCGGTACAGTTTAAGGTGGGTTCCGAACCACCGAGACCGCCGTAAAAAGCACATGAGAAAAAATCTCAGTGGTGCCGGCCGGGACTCGAACCCCGACCTCCCGGGTGGGAAGCGAGGACCTTATCCACTAGGCCACGGCGGCCTCCATCATATTAAGGATAGCTGTAGGGCGTTGCTCCTACTATCAATCTCTGTTATCTCACCCGTCTGTCTAGCTGTTTTACACTGTATGGACTTATGGGCCCCTCCAGCTCTTAACAGTCAAAAATAAATGATTATATCCATCTATTTATCTACGTATCTTACTCTGATCTCTTATCTCCCGCTTCGATCAAATCATCTCGAAGCGATTGACTCATGTTCAGCATTACTCGATTGTCTAGTACAGTCCAGTGCAGGCAAATTGAATTATGACGAAAAAATTGATGATGAAATTGAATTATGTGCACAGATTCAATAAAAATATATTCAATTGATTCTGTGACTAGACCAGTAATTAAACTGGATTCATAAGGCCTTGTTTGCTCGCTAAAGCCACACATTCACCTCGAGTTCATACCAAAATTTGAATTTGCCGCGCGAGCACATATACATATCAAATTTAGTTCAAAATTGAATTATGCTCGAAAAATTGAGCGATCTTGAGAGCCATGACAGTATAAAACTAATTTGCTCATGATTGTTGACTTGCAGAAAGGTAAAATCCCGCTTCTTTTGGCCGTGGAAGCGGGAAACCAATCGATGTGCAGGGAATTGCTGTCCCAGCAAGCGCAAGATCAGCTAAAGGCTACGAACCCGCAAGGCGACTCGGCCCTGCATTTGGCGGCACGTAGAAGGGACGTTGACATGGTCCGGATACTCGTCGACTATGGGGCTCAGGTCGATATGCAAAATGTAAGTCTGTGACCTGCCTCCGCATTTACATTCGGTCTTTTACCTCGTTTCACGCCACATTGGGGTCGCAGAGGTCAGCTAAGATGGATTATTCCTTCGTATCCCACTTCGAAAGCCACCTTTCGATACACTGTGATAGAATGAATATTCGTATAAAATCCACGTAAGATTTTGATACAATTTGGGTAGCCGAGTTATCTCTCCTTTGTGATATCTTGATATTGGAGAATGAACCAATTTGAAAATATATGATAGCTTGGAAGGAGAATGCTTTCCTCATTAGCAGCACTAACTCTGGCTAGGCTCTCCTATTTTCTAAAAGTGACAGAAAGGACTTATTGTCATTGATACATATAAGAGAATCATTCATTTTTCATTATGTATATTGATGGTATCAAGATGGGACCTCAAAAATTACCAAACAATATGGACTCAAGTTCACCACTTCTCAAGTCTCGGAGATACGCGATCGCAGGCCTCGCTGCTAATTTCTTTCATGTACGTTATGTTGAAATATTAGAAAAAAAAGTGACTTTGTGCAACCCACAATAATTTTCGCATTTGTGAGATACGATCAACCAATTTCAAGAATCTACCTGATTTTTTCGATAGTTTTCAAAAAAACTCGCGCTAAAACAATCGTACTCAGCCAACCTTACCTTACCTTGTCTCGTCTGATTTGCTGTCTCAATATCTCCAAACCCCTCCTTCTAGAAGTAGTATATTCACTTTCAAAAAGGGAACACAGCCAATTTCGTCACCATCGTATTACTCGCGGGAACACTCTATGAAATCAAGTTTAATCTCAAAATACTCTTTTTCTATCCCAGGGTGCAATAATGCTAATTTGATGATCCGCACTTGGAGCAAAATCGGGATCGTGCGCGTTTTCGGCGTAAACATTACCTTTCACCGTTCGAACCTAAAATATTCGTGTTCAAAGTTCGAACGCGATCTTAGGATTCTTGCAGTGAAATGTTATTTATTCGCTCTGTGTTTGCACAGATATTTTGGGCCTTGAAAATCTATCTTCTTGACTTCGCTCGGGAGATAAACTGACTGTCCTCAAAATGGGCCTACGCGCACTATTTCCATGAATTAGCGATGAGCTGCCTCCAAATCGACATAATTAGCAAATGTACATACTACTTTAATTCATCCTCCAGATTTCAAGACAATCTTTGAAACAAATACGCTGAAAAACACCGATGTGAGTGGAAGTCAGGTGCGAAAATTGCTTGGGTGGTGAACTTGAGCACACTTACATAGTAAGAGATTGTGACGATTGATTGGTCCATCTCTTCCACTCTGATGCTGTCCCATTGTTGAGATTCAAGTTGAAACTAGAGATTCGTCTTTGACTTTTGAATTCTATCCTCCGAATATCACTTAGAGATTTAGAACTATTTGCACTCTCGGCCTTGTTGAGTAACCTTTCATCGCTGAATTCCAAAGAAAAGTTGCTTTAGGAAGTCGAGAGTAAAATTTGAAGCTAAATTCCAATTCACTTGGGGATGCTCTCGAACTCGTCATCAAAATAGTCCGCATCAAACCCCAACGATGTAAACCACTCCTCAATCATCCCCTCTCCGAAATGATATGAACTAGAGTGATTTATTGCTCGGTATCAGGGTTCGGGCCAGACGGCATTGCACATAGCGAGCGCAGAGGGCGACGAGACTCTGGTGAAGTACTTTTTCGGTGTGCGAGCCTCGGCCTCGATAACCGACCAGCAGGATCGCACGCCGATGCATCTGGCCGCGGAGAACGGTCACGCCTCTATAATCGAGCTGCTCGCCGACAAGTTCAAGGCCAGCATTTTCGAGCGCACGAAGGACGGCTCTACGCTGATGCACATAGCGTCGCTCAACGGACACTCGGAATGCGCGACGATGCTCTTTAAAAAGGGCGTGTACCTGCACATGCCCAACAAACGAGGCGCCAGATCGATACACACGGCTGCAAAGTACGGACACGTCGGCATCATCAGCACTCTGCTTCAGCGTGGAGAAAAAGTGAGCCTCTGCGATTTTTTGACTCCATACACTGAGACGCGTTTGGTGGACGGATCTCTCAAGGAGCGGCGGTTATGATGCAGGATTTTTGGAGTTGCGAACCATCTCAATGATTTGTAAATTTTACAAGTAAAAATTTTCTATATTATTGCTATTAACCATTTCGATTACGAGGAAGATTTTTCAGGTTCGAAGTAATAAATCGAAATACAGATCCGGTATTTGCCAGCGTGTAGGTACTTGCAAGTAGAAAAAGCTCGCTTTGGTCAGACGGTTGAGTCCACTCTAAAGCTGATTTTGTGGTATCGCACCTACTGGGTTAGGGCGGGAATGGGACTAATCTTTTTGGAAATATTGATGAATTCTTCGTGTGGAGTTTGGATTTGTTGCATTCCAGGCGGATCGTTAATTTTGGGTCAATTCAATGAAATTTGTGGGTGCACTGGACTATCCTTTTTATTTTGGCTCTCTAGCCAAAATAGTTAATTTGGCTAGATAGCCAAAATAGTTATTCGTCTAGATAGCCAAAATAAAAAAATAGTCCAGTGCACCCACAAATTTTATTGAATTGAACCAAAAATTCTTCGTGCATCACCTCGTATCAACCTGTCCTCTTTTTTTACTCCCAAAACGACCGAGAGTCATGGAAAATTACCTTCTCCCTACTGATTTTCCTACAGATTTTGGAAAAGTGGAAAACTGACCGAGCACGCTTTCGTCACATGGGTTGAGTTGACTGGATGCATCGCTACCGGATCAAAACTCCCACAGAAGTGTCAAACCCACCGGCATTTTTAGAGATTTTCAATTCTTGAGAACGTTTCCGATCGACGACATCAAACTTGATGTAGCCTCTCTTATGAGGTTCAATTCATGCTAAAACGGTATTTTCTTGAAGTAATGCCGAGTTCTGAAACCCCGTGGTAATTTAGACTCCGTACGGTCAGATAGAGGTTTCTCCGATCCAGACGATGGAAACGTGCGTGAACTTGAAATTCTGTTCTTCTCAAAAATCTGGAGTTACGAATGTGAGTTGCCATCAAAAACATCATTTCACCTCCGAATTTTTGAAGGAAAGACCGCCACGGTCACGCTAGTGCGACCATCAAACTTATCGTTCAAATGTAGAAATTCTCTCATGAACTGCCAACTATTACACTTGGAAAACAGCCGAGACCGGGGGATACCGTGTGTAGAGTTCCTAATGCCTATGGCTCCTTGACCAGACTTTCTGGGAAAACGTTTCATTTTGAAACATTTTCACAGCGGATTCTCGAGAACTGATGCAAGACGTCTTTACACTATTCCTAGAGAATTCAATTTGTCTTTCCCTTTTGAAAAGTCGCATATGCGAAAGAGTAAACATTAACGAGGCATTCAAAATCCTAGAGTCCCAATCCCCACGCAGAGGTTTCAAAAATGATCTTTAACTATGTAAGTTTTGGATATAACGAAGAAATGAAAAATGAGTGACAAGATGATGACAATCCGAATCAGGTGGACGCAGTTACGAACGACAATTACACGGCGCTGCACATAGCCGTGGAGAACGCAAAACCTGCCGTTGTCGAGACTCTCTTGGGTTACGGTGCGGAGGTGCACGTGCGAGGCGGAAAGCTTCGCGAGACGCCGCTTCACATAGCTGCTAGAACTCCCGATGGCGACAGGTGCGCTCTCATGCTGCTCAAGTCCGGAGCTGGGCCGAACCTCGCCACGGACGACGGACAGACGCCGGTACACGTCGCCGCGAGCCATGGCAATCTCACCACCCTCAAGCTACTGCTCGAGGACGGAGGCGATCCCATGTTCAAGTCCAAGGTTCAATCAACCCATATACCATGTATTCAAACGGATACCTGTAAATAACGCGCGTACATACGAAAGCACGGATTGGAATTTTTGTAAATAACACGAATTTTGGTGTTTTGATTTTATTTTTGTCTTCATTTTTGGTGTCTCGCCGTATTGGACAAGGTTCAGAGGAGATGAGATCTGACCATTTTACCGTGTTAGTTTTTCAGAGGTTAATAGTTCTAACGATCATGTCATTTTTGGCACTAGATCCTCTATCTTTTTATCAGTCGTCTGGAGACGTATTTTCGAAGCAGAGGAAAAAATATATCCTGTTGGATTTTTGATACTCTTCACATTGCGCTACCTTGCCGGCTGCATCAATAAATTTTGATACTATTGGATTTTTGCTACAATAGGATTTGCTACTATAATATTTTGATGGACGTTGTACCTTTCCTTCCGCCATTTTTCCGGTCGTTTTACGACTGATTGCACTCAGAATGAAACTTTGTTAACTCTCCATGGTACCAACAGAACACTTTGGAATAACAATCTGTATAATGATCTACTCTCCTCCTTGCCAATGGGAACAATCAAACTCCACATGTAAATATCACAATGAATCCCACTTTGATATTCTTAATTTTCTTATCACAATTATAGATCACAACTTCTGGGTAAAGTCTCTATCACTACTATTATATCACAATATAACTCATATCCTTCCAAGAGGGTCATTTTCTAATGAAGCATCCATTTACATTTGAAGATCACACCGCAAGTACGTCTAGAGAATGACGAAAAAGTTCCAAATGTGAGCATTTTCTATAACGTATCTTGCCCTCATCCATCTAATTTCTAATTGTAAATTGAGTTCTACTCATTCACTCAAGCTCTTACTGCTCTGCACAATTTTGCTTGCAATTAATTCTACCGATCTTCAAGAAATGTTGCTTTTTCAGAAGTCAATCCATGAGAATTGGAAATCCTTTTGTCCCAATGAGTGAATTGATTTATGTATGAAAAATATCACCTTCCTTGTACTTCCATTATTATTTTGATCTATAGGCTCGAGATGATTTAATGGTAATCAGAATCGAGAATCGTCGTTCGCTGATATTGTTACTTGCTCACCCTGCCAATACCTAGAAAAATATTTCTCCTAGCATGTCATCATTTTCAATCGTTCAACAAATTTTACAGCCTCACCATGAATGTTTGCTCTTCGTCTCCTGTTGAAGAAATTCACATGATGCTTTGAGTAATCACAGTACACTCACCGAACGCGGAATCTGTACAGATCGTCACTCTCTGTCTCACTCGCACTTACGCTACGGGTGCGAATGAGACAAAGAGTGTTGATCTGTGCAGTTTTCGTGTCCAGTTAGCAAGTGTACATCAGGACGTCTGTCTTATATCAGTTCATTGGTATAATGTGTCGACACAAAAAATCTCACATGGTTGTGATGTAACCATCCCGTGCCCATATCATGTCGAGTTCCCGTCAAATTCTCTCACACCATTGTTTCTCTGTGATGTCATCGCGTGGCATAGATCATGACTAGTAACTTCACATGGATCCTGAAAATCATGTGGCGTAAGAATAGACATGAGTACTTACCACGTGACATAAGAACTTTACATGAAGCATAGCAGAGGGCCATATTTTACCCACTCACGTCTGCCAGAAAGATCACATGTATTAGTCATATCATCATGGTGAGCATCTTTTCGCGCCATCGTGCGGGGCAATTGTCTGAAAACATTCCATGGAATAACTTCACATCACACACCCGTTCATGCCTTCAGATGACGGCAAAATGCCAATGATCAGTCCTCTCACTTTAGATCCGACTTCCAGTCTTCAAAGGATTGTTCTGAGTCAAAAAATATACAAAACTAGTCAAAAAAATGATGAAAAATAACAATATTTCACACTCGAAAAATTTTCGATTTTCATTTATTTTTACAAAAACGAAACAGTGTACGCGAAAATCATAGAAACTCGTCGCGACATGCCGGCGCATTATAGTACGTTCTTTCGATTATGCAAATCTGAGCGCTCTGATTGCTCTGACTAACCTGACTTGCCCAAACCGAACCAGCATTCGGAATCGGAGCGATCTGAGCAGATCTGAGCAGTCCGAGCGATCCGTCCCCACTCTTTTCCTCAGAATCTAGAAATTCAATGACAAAACCGCACGATAGCCTAACAAATACCCACATAAGAGGTGTTCCCATCGCGCAGGCTGTATTCCAAGCTATTTTGCGGTCTCGCCGTTTGATTTCTAGATTTCTAGAGGAAAGGAGTGGGGGCGGATCGCTCATATTGCTCACATCACTCCGATGTCGAATGCTCGTTCGGTTTGGGCAAGTCAGGCTAGTCAGAGCGATCAGAGCACTCAGATTCCCATAATCGAAAAAACTTCTCATGCCATCACAAAACTCATCACGCACATTGGAGGAACATGTGGATTTTTTCAATGGTGTCAGCACGAAACCAACTTGTCTTATCAATACTGATAATACATTTGCATGAGAGTGACAGTAGCAATACGCTTCTTTGGAATAATATTGTTACGATCGTTCGTAAGGATGATTAGAACACACTTGGATAACAAAACAACCAGAGCGATTTTATTCGCAGACGCATCCGCAGATCACAACATACAGACAACGTCTTAACATCACGACAGCTAACAATAGATCAATTCCTTGAGACAATAACAAACGATACACAACTGTCCGATCGATACTGGCATGATGAAATATGCCCTCCGTACCAACATTGTTACGAATACGCAGGCTTTTCTATTCGGATCTTTTGGCTCAGAACCAAGTATCAACTGGAACTAAAATAATCTTCTGAATGAATCGTCCATGGGGTACAGGAGAATGCCATAGGAATCGAAGGAATTGAAATTGCGTACCAGCGAGTCCTACAGAATTGATAGACTTTTTATGTTGATCTAAAATCTATTGAATTAGAAAATAACGCGGTCGATTCATGAATTCGTGTACCTAGTTCGCATACGCCTAATCTTCATCAATACTGTCGCCCAGAGACTCACACTGTGGATCGATCTACTCTAACAAATAAGGAATCCTCATTTCCCACACATTGCTGAGTGGTTCCGTGTCGACCCATCAGAAATTGAGGTTACATTGAAGTCAAATTGGTATCATCTTAAATCAACTAAAATTCTCACGTTTGAGAATTTTAACCGCTTCTACAAACTTCACCGCAACCAATTACCCCCCCCCCCCCCATTCACCTACCAGGCATGTTTCAAAGCACAGCAAGAGCATGCAGCAGCGCACCAATCACAAAATCTAAAATCATCTGAAAACCGTCAGAAACCCTAATCTCGGTCACTCTTCCACCTTCCAACAGAACGGTGAAACGCCGCTCCATCTAGCGTGCCGTGGTTGCCGCGCCGACGTCGCGCGTCACCTGATAGACTTTGTGCGCGAAAAGCGAGGTCCAGAGGTCGCCACCAGCTACGTCAACAGTCTTACCCACGAGGGTGCAAGTGCTTTACACTACGCCGCCCAGATAGAGCCTTCGGACGTGCTGCAACCTGGCGACGATCGAGCAGTCGTTCGAGCCCTCCTCGAGGGTAACGCCGACGTTTCTCTACAGACGAAACAGGCTGGTGAATCGGCGTTCCACTACTGTGCTCTCGCTGGAAACAACGAGGTCCTCTCGGAGATAATCAGCCACATGTCGGCCACGGACGTGCAGAAAGCAGTCAATAGGCAGAGTTCGGTCGGCTGGACTCCTCTGCTGATAGCTGCGCAGAGGGGTCACATGGAGATCGTCAACAATTTGCTAGAGAATCACGCGAGGGTTGACGTTTTTGACCTGGAGGGTAGATCTGCGTTGCATTTGGCCAGCGAGCATGGATACCTCGATGTGAGTACTTTTTCGATGATGTTGTTCGAGATCGTAGTGAGGAGGTTCAGGGAAATGGATTGTTACGAAATGATACGCGTCAGGTTTTTCTGGAGATACCTACGATTCTTGGAGATAATTGGCGTTTTCAATTACTCGGTCTGATCGAGTCGGAACTCTCGGACCTCTCTCTCACTCTAGTAAAGATAGAAAGATGATCAGACCAGGTCAGACTAGGTCTGACCGCATAATTGAATAGACCTATTGATGGATAGACATTCCCTCAAAACAAGAGTCAGTGTCATTACTTTGTACTTGATAGTGGATTCCTCGAGGATCTCAATCGATGTACATCAGGGTTTGCATCAAAGAATTTGAACCAATTTAGGACCCTCCTGAAAATATGCACATGCTATAACAGACGCTTCAGCGGGTGCAGTGGCGCACGCTCCCGCACATGCTAGAGCGCACGACAAATTTGGAACGG